>MU832203.1:0-82282 GCA_029204225.1 Diphasiastrum complanatum | reverse complement strand
TCCATGAAGATCAACACTCATCTTTTGAAGAGGCCGAGATCAAGAAGTCTATGGATGCATCACCAATTGTTGATTTGAAGACAATCATGATGTGATGGGTCGAGATTTGAAGAAGACTCTCCTCGGAGTTTCTCACCAAGAAGGTCCATGAGATAGATCCGAGCCTAAGAGGCTCTCATATGTTGACAAAGGCAAACAAGTGGATCTTGATTTCACTAATTATGTTTTTTATGTCTCTCATGAAGAGCCAAAGAATGTACAAGAGGCACTCAATACCAAGGAGTGGTATGATGCCATGAAGCAAGAGTATGATGCATTGATCACCAACAATGCTTGGGAGCTTGTGGATCCCCCATCCAACAAGCATGTAATTGGTTGCAAGTGGTATTTCGGATCAAGTTCAATCATGATGGCACCATCAACAAGCATAAAGCAAGATTATGAGCCAAAGGATTTGCTCAAATCCATGGCCTTGATTATGAGGATACCTTTGCACCCGTTGCAAAGATGGTGACAATAAGAAATTCTTATTTCTCTTGCTTGTTTCTTTAAGTGTGAAGGTTTCCAATTAGATGTATCCAATGCTTTTCTAAATGGTTATCTTGAGGAGGAGATCTATATGGAACAACCTCAAGGATCAAGGATGAGTCCAAAGTGTGCTTGCTCTTCAAAAGTCTTTATGGACTCAAGCAAGCACCAAGATCATGGAATTCAAGACTTGATTCTTTCTTATCTCACTAGGATTTACTCTTAGTGACTATGATCCTTCCATGTATCTAAAGATTGTTTGATAGCGATATTGTCATTCTTCTAATTTATGTTGATGACATTATTCTTTGTGAAGTTGGTATCAAGCTAGTTGATGAAACTAAGCTAGACACTTGGATGTGAGAGTTAAAAATGCAAGATCTAGGAGATACATTACATCCTAGGCCTAGAAACTGATTTTATAAAAATCATGTCTTTTATATGCCAAGCTAGATATGCTCACTCTATGTTGAAAAAATTCCATATGGAAAAATTCTAAGAGCATAGATACTCCAATGGAGCAAATTGTAAAAGATCCTAATAAATGTGATGAAAGATCCTTTGAGGACATCACACTTTTTAGGAGTCTTGTAGCTCCTTGATTTGGCTTACCATTACTAGGCCCGATCTAAGTTTTTGTGTGCACAAATTGAGTCAATTTATGCAAGATCCTAAGATCCATCATTGGAAGATGGCCAAGAGATTCTAAGATATGTATCTCCATCTTGTGATTATGGTCTACTTATAAAAGTGAAGATCTATCCATTTTGGCTACTCGGATTCGGACTTTGCAATGACAAGATGGATCGAAAGTCTATTAGTGCATACACTATCTTTCTTGGAGGCAATCTAATATCTTGGCTTTTCAAAAAGCAAGATACTATATCTCTCTCTTCATGTGAGGAGCCGAGTACAAAGCACTCACTACAACTACCAAGGAGGTGCTTTGATCAACAGGTTACTAATGGAGCAAAAGTGCATCAAGGAAGATGATCTACCAATGATCAAGTGTGATAACATCTCGGCCCAAGCTCTTGCCAATAATCTCATATTTCATGCAAGAAGCAAGCACATAGAAGTGGCACACCATTTTGTGAGAGAAAAGCTTATTGGAGGAGAAATCTATTGGGAGCATGTCAACTCGTCCTCTTGTATTGTCGATCTAATCACAAAGCCTTTGAGCAAAAGTGCTTTCATCAAGCATAGATCTAATCTGGAGTTATATCAAGATCAATGCTCAATCTTCATCAGATAATTTTTTAGGAAGAGTGTGAAGAATTGAAAAAGATTATCTATGTTAGATATAGGGGTCTTATGTTTTTACATCAACACCTAGGTGTAGGATGTTGATAGGAACAAATTTGACATAGATGACAAATCATGCATTTCCACTTGTAATGCTACTATTGAGCCAAAATAGAGTAAGAGACTAACTCGGCCAATTAGAGTGTAGTCAAGTGTAATGCCTTTGTTTGATGAATTCTAAGAGGTCCAATAGGATTTAGAGGTGAAACCATGTGACGTCCAATAGGAATTTGAGGTGTG
Source organism: Diphasiastrum complanatum (assembly GCA_029204225.1). Taxonomy (NCBI): domain Eukaryota; kingdom Viridiplantae; phylum Streptophyta; class Lycopodiopsida; order Lycopodiales; family Lycopodiaceae; genus Diphasiastrum; species Diphasiastrum complanatum. The sequence continues at coordinate 80,209 of MU832203.1, read as the reverse complement.
CTTGAATATAGTCCAATAGAATTAAGAGGTGCATGGATCAATGGTCCAATAGGATTAAGAGGTGACAAAGTGTGGTCCAATCATAGTTAAGCATAGTGTTAGCTTGTGGATCTACTAGTATCATTGTACTCTTCATTTTGGATCTAATTGATTTGGTGATTATCTGATTTTGAGTATTATTGGATTTCTATCTTCTCTCTCTATCTGAGAGCTCATGATGGTTTTTCTCTCTCTCTACCGAGGAGAGCAACTTGTTTTACTTAGAAATAATTTATGAATACTTCCCACACGTGTCAGTGAGAGTTGGAAGTGATTGAATGCATGTAGCAGTGTGTTTTTGCCATAAGGTTCTAAGATTGATCTTGAATCTCAATCTAGTCTTGATCTTGGTGCATCTACACACCTTAGAAATCACAAGTACATGTTGTTGGACAATCCACATGTGTGAAATCAACAACAACAAGGTAGTCCTCAGAGGACCCCTACTAGTGCACATTCACATGTACCATCACAAAGGCCCTCACCCATACCATCATAGAGGCCTTCACCACATAGGTCCACTCCTCAGACCTCCACACCTCGCATTGCTAGGTCAGCACCACGTAAGTGACGCACCACCACCTGTTACAATGCCCCACTTGCTAGAGCCGATCCGATATTATACTATGACATTGATACTCAAGGGCTATAGTTGAGGATGTTAAGGGGAAGGAGGTCCTAGCTTATATGAGAGAGCTCTATCATGGGCATTTGATAGGAATAATGTTCAGAGACTAGAGGGTTGTTCCCTATCACTGAGAAGCATCGGGTCATAGATGATTTAAAGAGACAATTCTCTAATCCCCTTGAGCACACCTTCAATGATAAAGTAATGATAGATAAGATGTGCATGCTCATGTTGATGAAAGCCAAGTTCACAAGAACACATATAGCAAATATCCATGCACAATACAAAGGAGGACGTGTGGGCAAAAAAAAATTCGCGTGATATATCTATGGATTTGGCATGGATATACCGTGATACGAGCACGGTGATTATCCACGCATGGATGTTCCACACAAAATGTCTTTTCCGGCAGCAGATCGGCCGGGGTACGTCATGAAATTCAAAATGCATGAACTATCCACAGCGTGGACTATCCACGCCAAGTCCGACTACTGGTAGTCGGGCAAACCTCCGACACCCGAAGCCGGAAATAGATACATTTGCAATCAAAAGATGTGCATTCAATAGACTATTCATGGATAAAAATATATGCATTCAAAAATTTTTGCAAGAATGAAGTGATGCCAGAACATTATATTGATTGATTTAGAATCAAGTACATTGATGAGAGAATAAATTCTCTCTTCCTACATTGCCTTCTACAAGGCCTTACATTTAATCTAAGAACCTCTACTCATCATCACTTCTTCCCTCCTCGCCTCCTTCATCTTGTTAGGTGTATGTTTGGTGTCCACATCTTCAAACTCCCCCTTTGCTTTCATTCACATACTCTTTCACGTTCTCTTCCACATTTTCTTCCACATCACGAACACTTGAAGTTGTAAAGCCTCTCTACAAAATAGAATCAAAGATCTAATTAAATTGAGATTAAACTTATTTGTAAACCACAAAGTAAACAATCACAAAACAATAAAGGTTAAGGAGTCTACGATTGGAAACATGTCCATGGGATACAATAGAACGCCTAAGGTGCGACAAATTCATGATCATAACCTTGCTGTACTACCGCGGCGGTCATGTGTATTCCAAAATCACTAACCTGACATTCAACAAAAAAACATAGTTTAGCAATAAATATAGTTTAGCAATAAAAAAACATTAACAATCTCTCTACAAAAATAGAATCATATTAAAAAAAGAAATTTTGGGGATGAGTTTGAAGGAAAGTCACGAGGAAGAGAGGGGAGGGGTATGAAGATGGATCTAGAGAATTCTATTGAGATACAGAAGGGTTAGAGAGAGAGAGCAATGGATAATGTGAGTTGATGAAATAGAAGCGATGGTAGAGAAAAAGGGGGAGACATCACTGGATTTCATTCTCACATTGTTCTACTACATAGCAGGAATGGAGGGCGATCATGGTGCCCCCCCCCCCCCCCTCCCCCCCCCCCCCCGCTCTCTCTCATCTCTCTCTCCCATCTCTCTCTCTCTCTCTCTCTCTCTCTCTCTCTCTCTCTCTCTCTCTCTCTCTCTCTCTCAATTGAAATTGATGCGATTAGCTAGTTTTGCATGCAAAATTTGGCAATAGGCCAAAATGTTATGAAGAAGATATTAAACAAGGTAATCAATATATCATGAAAAAGTTTGCCTTATGGAGGTGCTCAAACTCATAGGAGTGACACCTCAACTTTTAGCAGTTTGTCAAAATAGTTTATTGCTACCACAATAGAGCTAAAAACATAGTTATTAATGTTACTGAGAGAAGTGATTATGTAACTTCAACTTATAGATGTATGTGAATTGAGATGTTTAGTTTTCCAATGTGAGCAAATTAATTAATGACAAAGTAGACACTATTAGTGACTAACATTCAAAATAAGTTTGGAATGCATTGTAGAACCTTTTTCTAAATTTCAATTCACAAGAAACATGCCCTATTTATGGGCCTTCCATAAGTAGGGCATGGCCCATAAGTATTTAGGCCATGCCCCACTTATGGGTGCATTTGGGCCCTATGCACTCTTAACACAATACATTGTTGAGGGTATTTTCTATCAATAAATAAAATTAGTCAGAAATAGAAAATAAGTTGCAAAGGTTGTGGCATCTGCTAGAATAAGTAAGCCCGAATTTCTCTTACAGTTCATGACTTTCCGTGTTTAGTAGTGATTTCGAGTTTTCTACTGTCTTTGTGATAATATGCATGTGTGCCAGTTTGACGATACACGTAGTGTAAGTTGGGACACACGTCCCGTAACGGGGACCGAACTGCCATGCAGTGGTACCTCACATTAAACTGTGTATATATTTCTTTCAGTCTCTTTTGTAAATATAGTTCAGAAGTGTTCTCTTGGGTCTGTGTGTGATCTCTCTTTACTGTTTATCTGATTGATGTCCGATTGCTTGCAAATTAGCTAACTATACTGCCAATAAGATCCTTGACATGGTATCAGAGCTTGAAAGTGGCGCAGTTCGATGTTAGCTGGAAGTCAAATTTTGGAAAAATTTGAAGAACTGTTTACGGTTAGTCAAGCAAGCAATCGTTTGCAGGTGCAGTTGAATTCAAGGCTTCAGAATAAGCTATTGGCTTGATCCAGGAGCAAAACTGAAAATTGCTAAATTTTTAAGTTGATTGGAGCAAACAGAGAGTTGTTGAGAAGAACAACTTGTTTGCATTCAACTGTGCATAAATTGTGAAGCCGAAAATCTCAAGAGAGTTCTTGCAGTAGGGCGACCTCAGTGGTGTAGGAGACTGCCAGAAAAATCTCAAAAAAGGATTGAGTAAATCTCAAGAAAGCTCCATCCTTTCTATAGCTAGGGTTTTCATGTACAAAATCGTGGATCTTTCTCCACACAGACTATGGTTCAGTGCTGTGAATGCATGGAGAGGGGCGCCCTAGCAAGTAGAATGTGCTCACAAATGGCCGTGAGCAGCTGTGGAGTAATCTGAGTGCTGAATTAGTTGGTAGAGAGGCGTGGAGGAAAAACTTGGTGGCAGCCATAGCTGGCCAAGTGAGGAGAAGAAGCCGTGAAGAGAGAATGGCCGTGGAGGAGAACTCACGCGCAGCAAGAAGGAGGTCGACTTAGTGTAAATAAGTCTATAGCGGCTTTAGGAGTGTTGTTTGGCACACATGAACAAGTTCGACGGATAAGATCAATCTCCACAAGGATCGACGGATAAGATCAATTTGATCTGGGCCACAAGATGAAAACCCATCGTTGGATATGGGTGAAGTGGACCCTGAAAAGGTTTGAAAGGCAAAATGGACTTCAATTTCATTAAAAAATTTTAAGTTGAGAGGGACCCTGAAGTTCAAATTTGTTTGAAAAAGAGATTTGCTTCAAAGTGAAGAAACAGTGTGTTTTCTTCAAGAGCCTTTAACTTTTGGTCTAAAGCTCCGTTTAAGGCCATCCAAAAGCCAAAATCCTCCAAATTAAGGGCATAAAAGGATTGTAGCGATAACGAAGATCAAGACACAACATTTGCGACAACATTAGCATCGCAACATTCCATTGTTCATACACATTGGTACGTGGACTCAGGAGCAACGAGACACATGACTGGCAACAAATCATGGTTCAAAAATTTGGAGCTTCCACAAATTTCAAAGTTTTCTATATTGCATTTTTATTTTTTAGTTAATTTGAACTACGTTACGTAGATTTCAAATCTGTGCATTTTGATTGGGCCTAATGACGGTCGAAACTAAAGAAAGAAATAAAAGTATCTTTACAAAGGGTCTTTTTGATATTGAGAACTCCTCTAATGGTGTTCTAATGTGTAATTAAAAAACAATATTTGGTGACTAGCGGCTTCTGAGTAAATTTTTTCTATAAAATATTATAAATCATACTTTTATTTTCATGTATAATTTGTAAGTAAAATTAAACTTGTAGATATCGTAAGTGAATTCTCATTAGCTTCCTCGAAAGTAAAGTTACCTTGGTTAAGATCGTCACTTGATCTTTTTTTCTCTTGAAGCATTCACTTCCAAAATTTTTGCAATAAAAGCATTTCATCTTTGATTTTCCCCTCTTGCCTTGATTAAAAGGAAGTATTGTCTTCTTCGTTTAATTTGAACCTATGATTGTCATCTCCTCTTGCATTTGCCTTTGACCTTGATGAAAAATTCTCCATTATTTGATGATCTAAGAAGAGGTGGCAATCTCCTCTTCGACCATCAAAAACCCTAATCTAGTGTTTCAAAAACACTAAGTGTTTAAAGACAGATCTTTTTGACACAAATATAGTATAGTCAAACTTATACCTTGAGGAAGAATTCTTCATTATCAGTTTTGATGGTCGAAGAGGAGGTGGCAATCTCCTCTTCGACCATAAGAAATGCTAATCTAATGTTTCAAGAACCCTAAGTGTCTAAAGATAGACTTTTTGACACAAATATAGTAGTCAAACTGATACCAAACAAAATCCTAATTAAATATGATCTTAGATCTTTGAATGAGTGATATAAAATAGTCCATAAGACTTCAAAATAATAGGTATAGTAGATGATCAAGCCGTCTTTTTGGGTTGATTCATCTAACCAAGTAATATACTGCACAATCTTGATGAGAGTGCAGAAAAAATAAACTCTCTCTCTCTCTCTGACAAATTCTAGCTTGGTTGTATGTAATTTTTTGATGTACTTTGTAATTCACATGTGTGAATCCATGTTGCCATGTGTGAAGGCTATCCTAGATATGCTAGATCTCATTCATAGGGTTAGTTAGGTTTGTTTCGTCATGATTCCTAAGTTATAGGACCAAACTCCTTAAATCATGGAGGTACTTGATCAACCTAACCATCCATACCTCTAGGGTTAGGTAAGATTGACATATTAGGGCAAAAAATGTCGATTAGTCTCCTTATTACATGTTAGATTTCCACCTAACTTCAAAGGAGAAGAGCCTTATTGTACACTTTGTAAACTAAACTTGACTACTTTCAAAATATGATACCAAACTATATTGGAGGCAATACCACACACGTGTGGGGTTGGATTTGCATGTTTGATCATTTTTTTTTATTGCTCTTGATTGTGTGATGCAAAGTTGCTAATCTAGAAGAGATTGATGACTAGTTTTGTGATAGCTTGGTGTTTCAATCAATCAATCACGATCAGAGTCTTTTATAGGCTCATTTATGGTCTTTAGTACTGTACTTTCAACATGGTATCAGAGCCATATACAAGAGGATAATTAATGATCAAAGCACCATCCTTTTTTAGCAAGTTTATTGCTAGAAAACTAGTCTTGTGAGAGCGAGTTCAAATCAAGTTTTAGTGTGAAGTTCTGTGATATAACCTTGGTGAGGGTTAGTAGCTGTACTTCCCACACGTGTGGGCACCTCTGTACTTGCATTTAACTTCAATTTTTCATAAGGTCCAAACAATTATATCTGAAGAATCTTGATGGGGCTTTTGGTGCCAATTCAAGGAAAAGCATCAAAGGTTTTTTTGCCATCAATGAGATTGGACTTAGTGTCATGAAATCTAATTAATTGAGTCTGTGTTCAAGCCCTTTAAATTTTTTTAACAGGTCTTGAAGAACCATCAAGAAGAGGGAGAGATATTTAGTCATTTTTTTGTCCAAATCTTCCTAAAATTGATTAGATTTGATTCTATTTTGATTCAAACTCATTTTATCTCCATTCTATCTTTGTGAGGGAGTGTGAGGGCCATGATTAGAAGTCAATAGAAGGGCTAGAAGTCAAACTTGAGAAGATCAAAATCAAGTCAAATCTTTGTGAGTTTCTAGATTCAAATGAACTTCAATTTTCTTGAGCAATTTTTTTTTTTGTAGAATCCTTTTTAAGAGTTCTTTTGAATCAAGATCAAGAGCATCATGCCACTTGTGTCTTTGTGAACATCAAGTGAGAGAAAAGATCGCAGACCTCAGTACACACCATGAAGTATGCCTCGAAAGGAGATCCTCGATAATTGCCTCGGTAATCGAGGCTTTTCATCTCATTTCTATAAATAGATAAAATTAGTTAGAAATAGAAAATAAGCTGCAAGGGTTGTGGCATCCTACGTGCGTAAATCCATCACCCAATGAGCACTTGTAAAATATTATTTTTGAAAGTAACTAGGCCTGGGCCATGTTAATAAAATAATGTAAAAGGACCCAAAGTCTAAGTTAAATAAGTTTTGTTAAGTTCTAATTAGAAATCAATGTCAAAATGGTGCTATGGTTATAGACATTGCTAGAAAAATTGCCCAATTAGACCTGGAACAAGTGTACCCTTGAATCTAGTCTCAGGACAACCTATAGCAGTTCCAGGAAGGAAGCCATAGGAAAAGTACAATGTCCATATTTCTATGTTGGCAGTTACACGAGCACATTGAACGTAAGGTAGTGGCTCCATCTACAACGTCATCAATATTAATGGCCGACGATCAACCCAAAGCAGAGGACCATATCCTAATCTGAGGGAGGAAGGATGACAATATTAAAAGATATGCCATTGGATATAAGATGCACAGGTAGAGGAAGCAGCGCAAGTAAAGGAAAAAATTGCAGCACCTCTACCATCAGAAATACCAGCACCACCAGTCGACTCCCCATTGCGATAAGATCAAGACGATTGTTTGCATCATCAAGAAGTACTATTTCACATGGGTGAGCCTGAGATTCCACAATCGGGAGTGCTTACAAGTCTATTAGCTAGCTGCATGGACATGTCCTTCGGAGAACTCTTGCGGATGGCACCACAACCTAAAAGCATTATAACAGATTGGCTCAAGTCAGAGTCTGAATGAACCATGAAGGAGCCCTTATACTGTGCAGGCTACAAAGGAACCAGCAATGGCCTCCATATTGGGGTAGCGTGGGAAGTGAAGAGCACAACATCACCCTGCCAATCAAGCAGAAAAGATTTGAGGACGAAGCAACAATGGTAGATGGAGGATCAAGTGTAAATTTGATCTCCACTACTTTGTATGAAAAATGGGGTTTGCAAAGAATGAAACCAGCAAAGTTTGTCAGCAAATTAGCAGATCAATCCTGTGTAGAACCAAAAGTTGTAGTGGATGACATTCTGGTAACAATAGTGGGAATGCAGTTTGTAATCACTTTCATGGTGATGGAAATAGTAGAGTTCCCTTCTGCATACTGTGTTTTACTAGGAAGACCTTGGTTGAGGATTGCACAAGTGAATCACAACTAGGGAACCGAAAAACTCACCTTCGAAAATAGAGAGCAGGCTGTAAAGGTTGATCCAACCACATGGGCAGTGAAACCGATTACATCGAAAGCTGATGATGGATCGTCCACCACTCATCACTCAATTGGCTATAGTTGATTGTATGGGTAGGCATACTTGTCAACCAGATTCATATCCAAAACCTAGCACATCTTCACACAAGTATTACACCTTGGACACACCAATTAGTTTTGGGGTGAATATGATCAATGTAGCATGGCTGTCCGTGAGAACTACTGAGAACCTTGTGGACAATGATTTAGTTCCTTGGCAGCATGCTTTTACCTACAACGTGCACGAGCCTAACTCTAAAGACTTGTCCAACCTGGAAAAGGTGCTAAACCAACATAACGTGTCCCTTTTTTGTACTCAACCAAGGAGGAATATTATAATTTACCAAGCAAACAAGCCAAATGGACCACGTAGTTGCTCGTACACCAAAGGGGTTCACACCATCTGTTGCAAGACCAAATCTCACATTTCTTGACTCATTGGCAAAGCTTGGATACTCTTTGTTGATGTGTTTGCATGCAGGTGAATCTGAAGGTACCCTCATCATCCCATCCGTAGAGGTATGGTGTGCATGCCAATCCATAAGTTGTGCAAGAGATTTACAACGAAATAAACGTTGCAATTGTGGAATTACTGGAAAATGTCGTGAAACTTTGCACGAAATGGTTGCCCCTTGCAAATCATCTCTATATCGAGGAGTATCACAAATGGGACATTTCTTGAGTGATTCGTACCTTCCTCGATATAAAATACAATCTTTTGGACATGCATGATATTGCTTGTAGTCCATCCCAATGTTAGACAACATCTTTTGTGCCTCATCTCTTGTCTCAGGCATGACATTCCCTTTTGGGAGAATTTTGTTTTTCAATAGTCTGTATATGACAAAAGAAGTCATTGTAAAAAAACTATCACTCGATGTCAAATTGTAAATTTTGTTTCAAAGCAAAAATGACAAGTGGATGAAAAAAAATTTACTCAAATAATGATGTGAGGCTTTGGTCACTCCATCTATATTTGGCTTGAAGATTTAATAGAAGTAGAAAAGTCGCCAAACGAGATGTCTTTGCTCCAGGATACAATGCAGTCTTTGATTCTTCTCGCAATTTTCTTTCTTCTTTAGACAAAAGTGCCTCCTCATCTTGTTAATTGTGTCTAGCTGCAATATTGTTCTTGTACATATCATCGAACATGTCTCCCATGACTTCAAATTCATCATTCATTGGAAGCTCATTTTCATTGTGGGAACTTGTTTGCGAAGAAGTAGATCTAGATGAGCTAGATTCAGATGCATTAGTCTCTTGATTAATGCGCTTATCAATTTTCATCATCTCTTTTAAGGGTTGACGTAGACGACGAGATAATTGCTTTATATGTGGAGCGTTGTATTGCATTCGTCGTCTACATCGACCATTATGAGGATTATTGTCTCCAACACTAAATGAGGATGAAGTATCCTATATATCAAAATAACAAGAAGTAGGTTGAAACAATGCTTGATAAACATTTCCTCCCAATACTTGATGGATCTAAATGTTGCATATGAATATAAATTACCTCTTAGTTTAAAAAGTATGAACATACCAATGTATCTATTAGACAGATTTGTCTTTTCAACTTGTTAACATTCAATGAATTCAAAGATGAATAATCCTCCTAACATTTGATCTAGACAAATGACGAATAATGCTCCTAACGTTTGACTTATTTAATGACACAAATCAAATACAATCAAGATGCATGGATTATAAATCTCTACATATCAACAAAATTTAAATCTTCACATTTGACTTATTGTCTTTTGCAAACATTTGGGTAGAAGACGGTTGAAACTATACTTGATGAACAATTCCTCCCCAAACCTGATAGATCTAGTGGCACAGACCATTACATAAGTGCCCTTTACATTCCTGGTAAAATATTCTTCTTTTCCATTGGTGCGTTCTTCAAAATCACAATTCGTCAATAGAGGTGGCCAATGGAACTATTTATATATACAACAATGTTTCCATGCACATATGGACGTCCATAAATGTATGTACGATTTGCCCTTGAGATGTTGCCTCCTTGCATGCGTTGCTCCTCTAAAGAACAAGCATTTGAATTCAAGCCATATACTTGCATCCTCCATTGGTGATGACACAAAGCATGCCAATCACTCCAATTGTATTGAGGTCTTGCATATGGCATCAATGTCACAACACTATTTAAAGGCCCAAACCAGTCTCAGGAAAGTGTTCACTAGGCATGATCATGTACATTCGACCCCAATACGTAAATGGTGTTCCATTTAATGGTAATGGTGATCGGAGTGGCCAACACGAATATCTACTTCTAACAAAAGTTTTTGCTGATGGCTGCAAGCTAGGTGGAAGAGGAAGGTCAGAGAAAGAACCTAGAATGTCTTTTGACTCGTCAACAGTGCGTAGTAATTTGCAATTATCTTTCAAACCAGTCACAATACGTCCAAGACATGTTTTTCTTTTTAAGGGGTAGTCAAGTTTGTGGAATCCACGTGGAGTATCGTGGAGGACTCATGTGCAACATCTAGGATAGGCGTGGTTGGGTGGTAAGAACGTTCTAGAGATTTGGAGACATGGATTGAATCACAAGGCATTGATGAACTAATTATATCATGCAAGAGGTCATCATCAACAAGAGCATCATTTAGGGCCAATGATGATCTAAAATCAATATTCATGTGATTTATCCTATCAATAATATTCTCGATCTCTCTTGCAACTCTTTTTCTTGAAACTAACTTATGGAGGCTTCTTCTGCAAAAGTTGAAAATGTTAGATGTATCAGCTTTCTCTCTCTCTCTCTCTCTCTCTCTCTCTCTCTCTCTCTCTCTCTCTCTCTCTCTCTCTCTCTCTCTCTCTCTCTCTCTCTCTCTCTCTCTCTCTCTCTCTCTCTCTCTCTCTCTCTCTCTCTCTCTCTCTCTCTCTCTCTCTCTCTCTCTCTCTCTCTCTCTCTCTCTCTCTCTCTCTCTCTCTCTCTCTCTCTCTCTCAAGCATGAAACATAAATTAATATATAACACAAACCGTAAACCAGTAGCATGAAACACACACACAAACACACAAAAACACACGCACGCACACACCCACCCACCCACACCGACCCTTAACACACATGAAGAGGAAAAAACAGGGAACATTATAGAGTGCTAATCAAAACTCCCGAACCACACGATTGTATCCTACTCCAGAATGTCACCACATGATCCCTCCCTGAGGTGTTTTGGCTTTTTTGTGGAGCTCATCTTCCAACAAAAAACATTTGAACCATGCCTTTAACGGAAGAAAACAAGGGCTACACACCTTCCTAGAATTGAGAGTGTTGGTTACCTTTAACTCTTTCATGATCTCTCTCTCTCTCTCTCTCTCTCTCTCTCTCTCTCTCTCTCTCTCTCTCTCTCTCTCTCTCTCTCTCTCTCTCTCTCTCTCTCTCTCTCTCTCTCTCTCTCTCTCTCTCTCTCTCTCTCTCTCTCTCTCTCTCTCTCTCTCTCTCTCTCTCTCGGACGTGAATGAGTCTATTATGGGTGATTGAATATGGAAATCAAGATAAACTACATCTAATCATTCTATTTGGATTTTTTCTTTTAGAAGAAAGTGAGAGATTAACTTCATCTAATCATTCTATTTGGATTTTTCCTTTTAGAAGCAAGTGAGAGATTAACTTCATCTAAATATTCTATTTGGATTTTTTCTTTTAGAAGCAAGTGAGAGATTAACTTCAAAATATCGTGGCACTCATCCTATCGCTCAATATTTATTGGCCAAACTATACTTGAAGTGTTATAAGGGTCAAAGATTAAAGCATTTTCGAAAAACACTTTTAAGAGTTTACCTCTCGTACTCTTGCATTCTCTGTGTGCACTCCATTGGCCCAAATATGATCGTTGACAATCCTCCTTGTCCGAATCCTAAGGCCTTTGCATTGTGTGCATGTGCATGGTATCCTCTCATCATATTCTGGTTGAAACTGGTCAATAATCCAATTGCAAATTGCACAAATTCTTTTAGTGTCATTCAAGTGAAAATTGAAAAATTCTAACATGTGACGTATTGTAACATGTGATAAAAATTGACAAAATAGTCTTTGTACATTTAGTGCATTTTCAACCTTCATTTGTGATGGAGTGGTGTCTTGGCTTTCCAAAGAGCAATATACTATATCCAAAGAGCAAATCGGATTACATCACTATTACAAATAAAAAAATAATGACATAAATCAATATACATACATGTGATGGATCAATAGGCGATCTACGTCGACTGATGGAAGGGCTTGAAGATGAACCAGTCAATAGTTGTTCATTGTACTCTAGTCTTGATTGCTCTTTTTTTCTGTGATAGAGCTCAATTCTTTTTTCTTTCTCTAAATCATGTGGAGGTACGATAATTTTCCTAGAATTCATAATTCCAATCAAATGTCATTGTAAGAATAAATTTGCAAGAAAAACTATACACTCATATTCAAATAACAAATAAAGTGCAATTGATGTCAATATCAATAACAATATATACCTACTGTTGCGATCATGAGATGAATCGCTATCTGATGATGATGACATCGTCGATGGCATATACACACTGTAGCCAGCTACTCTATACCACATCATAAGTAATCATTATGAGACCGTATGTTTTGAACAAATATAATAAAATTTGTTAAAGACATGGCAACATCTAATCCATGTATATTCTACTTATGCTTAATGTAAATCTAATATTCTAGTAACATTGCTATCAAGAAAATTGCTTGGGTGGGGAAACACATGACAAGCACAAAGGCTTGGTGAGTAGATCGGCAATACAAGAGGACGAGTTGACATGCTTCGAATAGATTTCTCCTCCAATAAGCTTTTCTCTCACAAAATTGTGTGCCACTTCTATGTGCTTGCTTCTTGCATAAAATACGAGATTATTGGCAAGAGCTTAGGCCGAGATGTTATCACACTTGATCGTTGGTAGATCATCTTCCTTGATGCACTTTAGCTCCATTAATAACCTCTTGATCCAAAGCACCTCTTTGGTAGTTGTAGTGAGTGCTTTGTACTCGGCCTCACATGAAGAGAGAGATATAGTATCTTGCTTTTTGGAAAGCCAAGATATTAGATTGCCTCCAAGAAAGATAGTGTATGCACTAATAGACTTTCGATCCATCTTGTCACTTGCAAAGTCCGAATTCGAGTAGCCAACAATGGATAGATCTTCACTTTTATAAAGTAGACCATAATCACAAGATGAAGATACATATCTTAGAATTCTCTTGGCCATCTTCCAATGATGGATCTTAGGATCTTGCATAAATTGACTCAATTTGTGCACACAAAAACTTAGATCGGGCCTAGTAATGGTAATCCAAATCAAGGAGCCTACAAGACTCCTAAAAAGTGTGATGTCCTCAAAGGATCTTTCATCACCTTTATTAGGATCTTTTAAAATTTGCTCCTTTGGAGTATCTATGCTCTTAGAATTTTCCATATGAAATTTTTCCAACATATAGTGAGCATATTTAGATTGGCATATAAAGACATGATTTTTATAAAAATCAATTTCTAGGCCTAGGATGTAATGTATCTCTCCTAGATCTTGCATTTTAAACTCACATCCAAGTGCTAGCTTAGTTTCATCAACTAGCTTGATACAACTTCCACAAAGAATAATGTCATCAACATAAATTAGAAGAATGACAATATCGCTATCAACAATCTTTAGATACATGGAAGGATCATAGTCACTAAGAGTAAATCCTAGTGAGATAAGAAAAGAATCAAGTCTTTAATTCCATGATCTTGGTGCTTGCTTGAGTCCATAAAGACTTTTGAAGAGCAAGCACACTTTGGACTCATCCTTGATGAATCCTTGAGGTTGTTCCATATAGATCTCCTCCTCAAGATAACCATTTAGAAAAGCATTGGATACATTTAATTGGAACACCTTCCACTTAAAGAAACAAGCAAGAGAAATAAGAATTCTTATTGTCACCATCTTTGCAACGGTGCAGAGGTCTCCTCATAATCAAGGCCATGGATCTGAGCAAATACTTTGGCACATAATCTTGCTTTATACTTGTTGATGATGCCATCATGATTGAACTTGATCCGAAATACCCACTTGCAACCAATCATGTGCTTGTTGGATGGAGGATCCACAAGCTTCCAAGTATTGTTGGTGATCAATGCATCATACTCTTGTTTCATGGCATCATACCACTCCTTGGTATTGAGTGCCTCTTGTACATTCTTTGGCTCTTCATGAGAGACATAAAAAACATAATTAGTGGAATCAAGATCCACTTGTTTGCCTTTGTCAGCATATGAGAGCCTCTTAGGCTCGGATCTATCTCTCATGGACCTTCTTGGTGAGAAACTCCGAGGAGAGTCTTCTTCAAATCTCGACCCCATCACATCATGATTGTCTTCAAATCAACAATTGGTGATGCATCCATAGACTTCTTGATCTCGGCCTCTTCAAAAGATGAGTGTTGATCTTCATGGAAGACAACATCTCTACTTTCAATAACTTGAGAAGTAGAGAGTACAAAGACTCTATAGGCCTTCTTGGTGGATGAGTATCCAACCATGATCCCTTTGCATGCACTAGGATCTTCCTTCTTCCTTGTTTCCAAGAGAATATGGACAAAGCATAAGCATCCAAAAACTCTAAGGTGATCGACCTTAGGCTTCTTCAAAAATAAGATTTCATATGGTGACTTTCCTCCGAGAGCTATATGTGGGAGCCTATTGCACAGATAATTTGCACAATTAATGGCTTCTCCCCAAAAATCTTTGGGCAAAGATGCCTCAACTCTCATAGATTTTGCACATTCACATAGAGATCTATTCTTTCTCTCGGCCACTCTATTTTGAGATGGAGAGTAGGCACAAGAGAACTCTCTTTTAATGCCTTCAAACTTACAAAAATCATGAAATTTATTGGAGATATATTCACCACCTCCATCACTTCTAAGAGCTTTAATCTTGAATGAGAATTGCTTCTCTACATAAGCTTTGAAAATAAGAAAATGATCAAACACCATAGATTTAGAAGCAAGAAGATATATCCAAGTGAATCTTATGAAATCATCAATGAAAGTAACAAAACAAGTGGCTCCTCCCTTGCTTATAGTTGATGAGGAATGCACATCCGAGTGAATTAACTCCAAAGGATGCTTGCTTTTGATAGAAGATCTTGTCAATGGCTTTTTGTGAGATTTAGCAATAGCACAAGCCTCACAAGGCTTGATCTTCTTGGAGAATGACTTTGGCAAGCCAATAACTTTGGCCTCTTTGATCATAGAGAGCATGGATTTGTAGTTGGGATGTCCCAACCTCCTATGCCATAATTCCTCCATAGAGAGCTTGTTCACAAAAGCAACATTACAAGCATTCACATACTCATTTGGATCTAGTTATAGATGCCTCCAAATCTAGATCCTAGTGCAATTATCTCATCATTCTTCTTGATAGTGCAAGTATCAACATTGAATTTTACATCAAGGCCATTATCAAGCAATTGGCCAACACTAATAAGATTCTTAGTAAGCTTAGGTACATAGAGAACTTTAGAGAGAGAGAAAGAACTTTAGAGGATGCAAGCTTCAAGGGAATGTTTCCTATGCCTTCAATAGGACATTCAAAATCATTTGCAGTGTATATTGATTTCTTGACTCCATCATAAGATCCAATAGAAGAGAAAGAGTCCTTGGAGCTACACATATGTGAAGAGGCTCCACTATCAATATACCATAGGCAGTCCTTCTTGAAAGGAGTAGATGAGAAACTAGAGACCATAAGAGATCCCTCTCCATCACTTGCAATTTAATGTTGGCTTGCTTGAGTTGATTCTTCTTCTTGAAGCAATTGGTGGCATAATGGCCTTTCTTGCCACAATAAAAGCACTTGATCATCTTCTTCTTGATCTTGGATGATGAAGCATTAGAGGAATCATCTTCCTCCTCATCTTTGTCTTTGGATTTGACTTTGTCCTTGCTTGAGGATTGTTGATGTTGGTTCTTGCTCCTCCCTTTGTGCTTATCCTTGGAAAAAGAGAGCTTTGCCATCATTATGAGAGAGAGAAAGCTTGTCCATCCTCAAGAGCTTGTACTCTAGTCTTGATTCTTCTGGAATTAGCACACTTTGGAGAGCCTCCAAACTTAGTAGCTCCTCCTTAATGGCATAGGATTGGACAAGGTTATCAAATTCACTTCTCAAGCCATTGAGAATGACTTGGACTAGCTCATTTTGATTGATGAAATCACCAATACAAGCAAGTTTTCTATTAATATCTTTTACTCTTAAAACATAACTAGATGCACTCTCATCACTCTTTTGACTACTTTGAAAGATTTGATTCCTAAGAGTGAGAAGCCTAGAGGTATTCTTAGCCTCATAGATAGTCTTGAGACAATCCCAAGCTTCTTTGGCTGTTGTACAAGTACCTATCTCCCTCAATATCTCATTAGAGACATTCATCTTAATGTAGTGGAGAGCCATCCTAGCTCTCTTTTTGTATTTTTGAACCTCTTGAAGAACTTGTGGTTCTTCTCCAAGGCCAACAACTATGTCCATCATGTCTTGAAGGATCAAGATGGACTCCATCCTCACTTTCCAAATTAAATAGTTTGAAGTGGACAATCTTTCACTTGGTTCCAACAAGGATGAACCCATTGAAGACATTTGAAGTGAAGAAAACTCAAATGATGAACAATAAATGTTGCTATTGTTGAAATATTGGAAAAATCTATCTAATGTTGTAAGTAGGGGTCCTTAAAATGCCAAAGATGAATTGAGCTCTTTTGGCTTAGTAAAGACCCATCTTAGAATAAAATATTCAAGGTAGGTAGAAGTAGAAACTCGAGCTACCATAGGAATTGCCATTTGTACTTTTCATGCCACATTTAATGGATGAAAATACTAGGTGGCACAATTAGACATATTGAGGTGGCTTGAATAAGTCCAAATAGCTTGAGAGGTGGATTCATAACTCCAATTCAACTCAAAGTAGGAGGAGAGTCCATGGATCTATATATATGTGATGTACTCTCATTGAGAAGATGATGATTTTTGTGTGTAATGCAAATTTGGAGACTAAGCTCTTTGGATCCTCCCTCTCTACTCGAGTTTGTACATTCATATTATCTCTCTAGCCGAGTTGAGGCATTTATTGTACTTAGTTCATGTTTTTTTGATAGATCTTGCTTGTAACACAATAATATTTCTTGTATGATCAGCTTTACTATTGTCAATCAATGCTAGTTCGATCTTTATGGTACTATTAGGCTTAGGAGATCATAAGTACATGTGTAGGGGCATCCCACACGTGTGAATTCAACATGGTATCAGAGCCTACCTAAGATTTACAAGCAAATTTAATCAAAAAGTTTGCAAATTTGATCAAATTTCAAGCTAGCAATTGTCTAGATTCTACTTTCTAGCTCGTTTGCAGTTTTCTGGTGATTTAGAGCTTCAAACCACTTTGAATGGTCCAGATCAGGTACTATACGGAATTTCAGGTGCAGGCACGTGTGAAATCCGCCCATTTTCAGTTTGGTGGTTCTCTCTCACCTTAGATCCAAATTTCATGCAATTTGGCCCACTAGAAAGCTAGAAATGGTAGAATCTGATGCAATTTGAATGATGACAGTTGGATAAGCCAATCAAAAGTTATAAGCTTTAGAATAGTTGTAGGTAGGGCACCTAGGCCTGTGGTAAATCGTGAGTACATGTCATTTATTGCTTGAATGATCACAAACATCATCCAGAAGTTGACTAATCTCATCTATATGTGATTTAGGCAAAATTTAGAGGATCTAGGTAAATTGTTTCATACAAATAGATTGTATCTAAGTCAATTTGATATTCTTGGAGTATTTCACACGTGTGAAATTCAGAGAACCATAGCTTTTGCCATACTTCATCTTTTTTTATGATTCAAATCTTGTTTTAGAGAGATTGTCAAGCTAGTGAGATCTATCTCACAGTTTTTTGCTTAGTCTTACATAGGATTTGGTTTTTTACCCTTGATTGGTTCCTATAGTGAGAAGATAAGCAATTTTTTCATCCATTTTTTTTTATTTCCAACATTCTTTATGGCTTCAATGGGTGCCTTTCTATTAGAATCAAGTGAAAAATTGTCAACCTCCAATTACTCAATTTGGAAGGTTAGGATGGAATTTGTCTTAATTCTACAAGATGTGATGGATATTGTACTTGGTATTGAAAAAGAACCACAAATTCCTCAAGAAATTCCAAAGTTCAAAAAGAGAGCTAGGATGGCTCTACATTATACTAAAATGAATGTCTTAAATGACATCCTAAGAGAAATTGGTGCTTGTACTAATGCCAAAGATGCTTGGGATACTCTCAAGTCCATCTATGAGGCAAAGAATACTTCTAGACTTCTAACACTAAGAAATCAAATTTCAAAGTGTACAGAGAAGTGATGAATGTGCTTCAGCTTATGTAATGAGAGTTAAAGACCTCCATAGAGAATTGTCATGCATAGGAGACTCCATCAACCAAAATGAACTTGTTCAAGTCATACTTAATGGGTTAAAGGAGCAATATGACAACCTTGTTCATAGTTATGCCATTAAGGAGGAGCTACTAAGTTTGGAAGCACTCCAAAGTGTGCTCATTTCTGAAGAATCAAGACAAGAGTATAAACTCTTGAAAATGGAAAGACTGTCTCTCAACATTGATGGCAAAGTCCTCTTTACCAAAGACAAGCACAAGTCAAGAAGTAAGAATCAACACCAACCCTCTTCAAGCAAGAACAATCTTATTTCCAAGGAGAAAGGAGAAGAGGATGAGTCCTCTCAAGCTTTCACATCCAAGAAGAAGAAGAAAAACATCAAGTGTTTCTTTTCTGGCAAGAAGGGGCATTATGCCACCAATTGCTTCAAGAAGAAGAGTCAATTCAAGCAAGCCAACATTTTCAATGAAGAGAAGAAAGATGCTCATGCAAGTGATGGAGAGGGATCTCTTATGGTCTCAAGTTTTTCTTCATCACCTTTCAAGAAGGATGGTTCGTGGTACATCGACAGTGGAGCTTCCTCACATATGTGTAGCTCCAAGCATTCTTTTTCATCCATGACACCTTATGAAGAGCCAAGAATTCCATCTACACAGCAAATGATCATGAGTGTGCTATTGAAGTCATAGGGACATTCCCTTAAAGCTTTCATCATCAAAAATTCTTTCTCTGTCTAAAGTACTTTTTGTTCCTAAGTTAACAAAAAATCTTATTAGTGTTGGGCAGTTGCTTGATAGTGGATTAGATGTGAATTTCAATGTTGATACATGTACAATCAAGAAGCATGATGATATCCTTGCATTTGGGTCTAGATATGGTGGAATCTACAAGCTTGATCCCAAAGAGTATGCTAACTCTTGTGATGGTGCTTTTGCTTCTCATATTTCTTTGGAGGAACTATGGCATAGAAGGTTAAGGCATCCTAACTATAGTTCTATGGTGTCTATGGTCAAGAAAGCCAAAGATATTGGCTTGCCTAATCTTATCTCCAAGAATTTCAAGCCATGTGAGGCTTGTGCCATATCTAAGTCTCATAAGAAGCCTTTTTCAAAGTCATCTATCAAGACTACACATCCATTAGAGCTCATACACTCGGATGTGCACTTCTCATCTTCAAAGAGCAAGGGTGGTGCAACTTGCTTTGTAACTTTCATTAATAATTTCACAAGATTTACTTGGTTATATCTTCTAGCCTCAAAGTCTATGGTGTTTGACTATATCCTAAAGTTCAAAGCTCTAGTTGAAAAGCAATTTTCATACAAAATCAAAATTCTTAGAAGCGATGGAGGTGGTGACTACACTTCCAATAAATTTCATGATTATTGTGAGCTTGAAGGCATTAAAAATAAATTGAGGCATCCTTTTCAAAGCACTTTTGGGGTGAGGCCATCAATTGTTCAAACTATCTTTGCAATCGGCTCCCTCATGTTGCACTTGGAGGAAAGTCACCATATGAAGCACTTTATTTGAAGAAACCTAAGATTGATCACCTTAGAGTATTTGGATGCATATGCTTTGTCCATATTCCCTTGGAAACAAGAAAGAAGGATTATCCTTGTGCAAGCAAAGGAGTAATGGTCGGATATTCATCCACCAAGAAAGCCTATCGAATCTACATTCTCTCTACTTCTAAAGTAGTTGAAAGTAGAGATGTAGTTTTTCAAGAAGAAGAAAAGTCCAATCTTGGAGGGGCCAAGATCAAGCAACCTCAAAATCTATCACCTTTTGTTATTAAAGACAATCAACATATGGAGGGGTCAAGATTTGAAGATGGAAGTCCTCAGATTTTCACTCCTAGAAGATCCATGAGGGAGAGATCCGAGCCTAAGAAGCTCACTTATGATGACAAAGGAAAACAAGTGGATCTTGACTCCACTTATGCTTATTTTGTTTCTCATGAGGAGCCCAAATATGTCAAGAAGCCCTCAATACCAAGGAGTGGTATGAGGCCATGAAGATTGAATATGATGCCTTGATCACCAATCACACATGGGAGCTAGTGGATCCACCACCTAACATGCACATCATTGGATGCAAGTGGGTTTTCAAGATCAAGTACAATCATGATGGCTCCATTAACAAGTACAAGACAAGATTATGTGCTAAAGGCTTTGCACAAATATATGGCCTTGACTATGAAGAAACCTTTGCTCCTGTAGCAAAGATGGTGACAATAAGAATCATAATCTCTCTTGCCTTATTTTTTAAGCGGAAATTGTATCAACTTGATGTCTCCAATGCTTTTTTGAATGGCTATCTTGAGGAGGAGATATACATGGAACAACCTCAAGGATTCATCAAGGATAAATTTAAGGTGTGTTTGCTATTTAGAAGTCTTTATGGCTTGAAGCAAGCACCTAGATCATGGTATTCAAGACTCACCAACTTTCTACTTTCATTAGGATTTGTGCTTAGTGACTATGATCCTTCTATGTACTTAAAGTTTGATGGTAGTAGTATTGTCATTCTTCTAATCTATGTAGATGACTTTATTCTTAGTGGAAGTTGTTTGAAGCTAGTTCAAGAAACTAAGGATGCATTAGGAGGAGAATTTAAAATGCAAGATCTAGGAGAGATCCATTACATTTTAAGCCTTGAGATTGATTTTCATGAAGAGTATGCTTTTATTTGTCAATCTAGATATGTCTTTTCTATGTTGAGAAGATTCAATATGCAAAATTGCAAGGGCATAGATACTCCCATGGAGCAACATGTATTAGACCCTATTGAGGGTGATGAAAGATCCTTCGAGGACATCACACTTTATAGGAGTCTTACAGGCTCTTTAATTTGGCTTACTTTCACTAGACCCGATTTGAGCTATTGTGTGCACAAATTGAGTCAATTTATGCAAGATCCTAAGATCCAACATTGGAAGATGGCCAAAAGAGATCTAAGATATGTATCTTCTACTCAAGATTATAGTTTATTGTACAATAATGAAGATCTAACCATTGTTGGTTACTTGGATTCCGATTTTGCAAGTGATAAAATGGATCGAAAGTCCATTAATGCATATACTATCTTTCTTGGAGGCAATCTTGTGTCTTGGCTTTCAAAGAAACAAGATACCATATCTCTATCTTCTTGTGAGGCTGAGTACAAAGCACTCACTACAACAACTAAAGAGGTGCTTTAGATCAAGAGGTTAATCATGGAGCTAAAGTGCATCAAAGAGGATGATCTTCCCTTGATCAGGTGTGACAACATATCGGCCCAAGCTCTTGCAAACAATCCTATTTTTCATGCAAGAAGCAAGCATATAGAAGTGGCACACCATTTTGTACGGGAAAAGCTCACTGGAGGTGAAATCAACTTAGAACATGTCGACACATCTTCATGTATTGCTGATCTTCTCACAAAGCCACTTTGCAAAATTGCCTTCTCAAAGCATAGATCTAATCTTGGTCTTATCTCAAGATCGATGCTTGATCCACATTAGATACTTTTTTAGGAGGAGTGTTGAAATATTGGAAAACTCTATCTAATGTTGTAAGTAGGGGTCCTAAAAATGCCAAAGATGAATTGAGCTCTTTTGGCTTAGTAAAGACCCATCTTAGAATAAAATATTCAAGGTAGGTAGAAGTAGAAACTTGAGCTACCATAGGAATTGCCATTTGTACTTTGCATGCCACATTTAATGCATGAAAATACTAGGTGGCACAATTAGACATATTTAGGTGGCTTGAATAAGTCTAGATAGCTTGAGAGGTGGATTCATAACTCCAATTCAACTCAAAGTAGGAGGAGAGTCCATGGATCTATATATATGTGATGTACTCTCATTGAGAAGATGATGATTTTTGTGTGTAATGCAAATTTGGAGACTAAGCTCTTTGTGCCCTCTCTCTCTACTCGAGTTTGTACACTCATATTCTCTCTCTAGACAAGTTGAGACATTTATTGTACTTAGTTTCATGTTTTGTTGATAGATCTTGCTTGTAACACAATAATATTTCTTGTATGATCAGCTTTCCTATTGTCAATCAATGCTAGTTCGATCTTTATGGTATTATTAGGCTTAGGAGATCAAAAGTACATGTGTAGGGCATCCCACACGTGTAAATTCAACAGCTACACACTCTCAATAGAATCCAATAATGGAGTACTATCTCCTCCTATGAAAGATCTTGCAACTATTTGTGAATTGATTCTCACTAGCTACACAAATCTCTCTAAAACAAGATCTATTTCACATCAAATGATGGAGTATGGGCAAAGTTAGGATCAAACACTCTTAGCACATGTGAAGTATACTAAGAAACCAAATTTGACTCAAATACAATGATATTGCATGAAACAAAATGGCTAAGATCTCAAAACAGTGCCTAGATCACATATAGATGAGATTGGTAAGCATTCAACTGTGATTTTGGATCAACCAAGCAATCTCTTGACCAAACCAAATGTGTCTACCCAAGTCTAGGTGCCCTACCTAACCCTCTTCAAAAGCTTATAACTTTTGATTGGCTCAACTAAATGGAATGAAACTAATTGCATCATAAACCAGACAAAAATAGCTTCAAGACAAGCTATCAAGCAAGATAAATGGATCAAGCATGAGAGAGAACTTCCAAACTGAAATTGGATGTTCCTCACACGTGTCTGAGCACCGGATTCCGCACAGTACCAGGTCAGACCCAATCAATGTCCTTTTGATCTCTTTTGATCCAAAATTGGACAAGATAGCTAGGAAAATGGATCTTGACAATTTCTAGTGAATAGCTTTCACTTAAATGGATCAAAATGCATGGTAACCTTAGGTAGGATGCTCGATATAAAAAACATAAGACCCCTATATCTAACATAGATAATCTTTTTCAATTCTTCACACAGGGGGCATGTGACTTTTCTAGCATCAGTAGGGAAGCATATGCAACAATGTTTAAGATGATAAAAGAGGCATTTGCACAGGTAAATATTAAAAGATTTCCAATCCCATGACCATTTCATCTTTTTTTTTAAAAAGACATGTTAAATCATGGTATGCAGACAATAGTTGGTAATCCATCTCATATCAATGAAGTGTATTGCTCGAAAGGAGAAAGTCTAGCATATAACAATTCCAACAATTTATTTATTGACATTAATCAGTTATTAACATTCATTTTAAATTTTTACGGTATTACAAATGAGAATGTCAATTACAAGCTGATAGTTGTTATCAAGTTAGATGAGTCTGAAATTATAAAAGGACAAAAAATGGAAAGAGTCAGTCTCACAATCATGAATGGAGCACTTTCAAATTCAGAAGACTTAGAAGGCCTCAATTTCGGTGTTCAATCAGAAAATGATATCTGGTGGTTGGTAGCATTTCAGGGTATAGTAGTTCCTTCGCATAGTAAATAGGGATAATCATTTGAATATGGATTTCATATCTAAAATCTTCTCTGTGTTAATATTATGAGGCTAATCACGCTTTTGTATTCTCTTATAGGTGCTGAAAGAAGACAATAACATTCTCTCATGGATATTTAATAGAACATCATATCCTGCCACCATAAAAAATCACATGGAGGGAGTTCCACTCAATATTCCTGGAATTGGCACTTTCAACATTGAATGTCATTTAGCAGGAGATTTGAAGACATTAAAATGTATGTTCAATGTATCTCATGGTGCTAACTCTAAACACCCTTGTTTGTACTGCATGAAAACAGCAAAAGACATGACAAGGAGTACAAGAATATCAAGAGATCGAAAAGATCCTAATTGGAAACCTGTACTACCGATTCCTCTATGAAATGTTCATATCTGTACATTGCATGCGGAGGTGCGTATTATAGAAAAAATAATATATCTTCACATCTTGTTTGCATGGAATTCCGAGCCAGAGGCCTCTACGAAGGAAGCTATTTCCAGATTAGAGGATGTGTTGTCCAAAGCAGGCTTACATAAAGGCCACATTAAAATAAAAAAAGATGACAAGCTATCAGGTAAAACCGGAAATATTCCATGCAAGCCGAGCATTGGAGGATCTAAAGCTCGAAGATTTTTATCAAATTATTCTGGCAAACAATCTAAGGTTCAATACACGGTTTGGAAAGAAATTATTGTAGCAACCCAAGATTTCAAAGAAGAAGGTTCTACTCATATACACAAAGTAGAAGTTTGGAAAAAGTTAGACAACATGGTGAAATACTTGAGAAAAAATAAATTTTCAAATACTGATATTCAAATGATACAGAAAACAACCAATGAATTTGTGGATGCAGTTCAAAGTGCATGGAGTGTTGATCATATAACACATTATATGGTAAGATTTTGATTTTACACTACGATAGACTAATTAATATGTGCAATTAAATTAGATACTTTTGGTACTGATTTAGATTATGTTTTTATGACATGCATCACATATTACGACATCATTCGACATTCTTTGCAAGAAATAGTGGAAGTCTAAGCATATGGTCATCGCAAGGAATGGAAAAATCTCATTGGCAAACAAGAGCGGCATTTCATAAAAGTACACAACATGGCGGGACTAGCACAAAAAACAGCTATATACTGCAACTTTTCCAATGGTTTTACAGAAGAATCCAAATTCGTCATAATACAAGATCAACGGATTATAAGAAATTTCAAGAAACATGCAAATTTATACAAGCCAGTAGGCTATAGACACACAGTAAAATTTTGTATATTAAATAAAAGTATTAACAAATCACAAGCATACCACAACACTCCATAGCATTCTCAAGATCCAAACCCTACTTATGTCCCATACCATAAGCAAGAATTCAGCAGTATCTAATCTGCTTCCGATATTTTTTTCCAATGAAAGTTGCAATTTAGAATCATGCAACAATTTTTTTCTTTCGTATGGATCCAATAGCTCATAGTTTTCATGCTTACTCAGATCAACGTAAGCAGCATACATTGCAAAATGAGATGATTTGAGCATGGATTTCAGTGGTCCATATCCTAAAATTTTAGCCGCAATAGTTTTTTTTACAAAAATTATTCTATGCACCTTATTGAAATTATGTCCTCCAAGAAAATGAGACAATGCCTTGATTGCCATAATCATAGTTTCACCATGTTGATGAAACTTTGAATGGGCAACACTTATCTCATTATTCTTGAAGTACTTCATATAGTGCCCTAGTGCATGATCTCTTGAAAATTCTCCAACAAAAGATCTCTGCTCTCCTCGACGAATTGCGAAATCATCAAGGAAAATTGTTTCCTAAAATGATAAAAAACAAAGTAAGCTCCAGTATATAATCTAGCATAACAAATCTACTAGTACTTGATAAGAGACAAAAATTACGCATTCGGCTTTGTCTTCTCTGATTACTGTCTCTCCATCAATATTATGTCCACCTTTTGATGTCAATATTGTTGGTGAATAGACAGTTGGCTGTGGAAAACCAAGTTGAGTTTCGATTCTAAGAAACTCCTCCTCAGAATGTAGATCATCTTCTTTGTTGCGCATTTCCTCCACAACCATTTTCAAGCAATCTTTCCCTGAATCAAACTTATCATTATGTACATTGTCAACACCAGGGAGAAGATCATCAGCACCAAAATCAATTATATCCAAAAATTCATCAAGCTCTTTGCTCAAAATGCAAAGAGTCTCAGCTTCAGTGAAGTCAAAAAGATCTGATATATCCGATATTGTCAAAAAGGAATTATCTATATTATAAGTAGGCAAAGTGATCAAAGATTTATCAGAAGGAGAAAGGGTAGTGGGTGTTCTAGGGTCTATAAAAGTAGCCCTATTTCGAGCATGATCAAAATCAGAATAATCATCTAAATTAACACTCGTATCAATAAAAAAAAGTATCTATATCTACAATCTTTGACTTTTCAGACTTTGTACCACTAGAAGAAACTGCTTTAGAAGTGGAGGGCACAGCCTCCGAATCGTCAAAAATATTAAACAAAAGAAAAAAAACAAAAGCAAACTGAAAATCAACAAATCTACATTTTTTATTATGAATTGGGCACTCATATACAGACTTGAAATCATTATGTAAATTAGTAAACATTGTGTCAAGCTTAGCTTTATAGATATGCTTGTCGAGTGCCACTTTAATGAATCATGTCTTTATTTTGAAATCTGAATAGCGGAGTACTGAGCAGGGACTTATATCTGAGATATATCTCAGGAAATACCTCCACACCAAGGCCCTCAGTTATAGAAGGTAGAATAAAAAGAAAAGGAGAAAAAAGGGATTTGAAATAGTCCAACCTATCAATAATACCAAATTCTTAAAAAAAGAAAGCAAACTGGATTCAAAAGTAGATATTTTAAACAAAAATAACAGAACTAAAGTTTCAAATATCGCCCTCAGGTGCAAACGGCAGGTCAGACAAGCACGTCAAGGCAACGTGCGCTCGAGAGAGATATTTGAAGTTGGAGTATCGGATCCGAGCGCAAGAAAACCAAGCAGAAAAGAAAAGAGATGTGAAGCGTGCTTGAATGCGATACCGGACGATGCAGTATCAGATTCAGGCGCATATCAGTCAACGAAAGGTAATGAGAGCAAGCGGCGCGCTTGAAATCGATATCCGGAAAAGCAATCATAAATTTGCGTGGAAATTCAAGCCGAAAAAGACCTATTTATAAAAAATAAAAAAATCGCACGTGTGAAAGAGTGTCAAAGGAACATGTGTCGACATGTGATTGGTCAAAATAAATGCGTCGTACCTAGAATGATTGATCTGACATCTGTCACATGCGAGAATGATACGCGTCGATATCGGATTCGCGCACGTGTCTCAGCCCACGTGGCCTCATAATTGGGTCATCATTGTTAGTACGGACTTTCCACAAGGCCTAATAATCTAACGACATGTGTCTTCGTCGTCTTTTCACACGTGCAAAAATTTCGTATATATAAGTCCTCGGAATTTTCATTTTTTTCGAAAAATTTTTGCTTTCAGATTCCGATATCACTCTCAAGCGCACTCTTTCACCGTTCAAGCTTCCGCCGTCTCACAATGCGCTCGAGTCCGATACTGCTAGTAGTGCAATATCGCTTTCGAACGCGCATCTCTTTTCTTCAAATAATCTGTGTAGATCTTGCACTCAAAACCAATATTCAGTTCTGGTATCGATCTCAAGCGTCCTAAATTTTTTTGTTTTCATCCACTTTTGTTTTGTTCAAACTTCTTTTTGTTAATTTTTTTCTTCTAAGAATGATGGCTAGGACCAAATCCACCGCCGTGCCATCACCACTGTACAACCATCCCATTCCCAAGTTTTCCCTGGTACTGGCCGTAGGCGTGGCAGGAAGCAGGTCTGGCTGAAGGAGATCAGAAAACTCCAGAGACCAACTGAATTGTTGATCCCTAGAGCTCCTTTCGGCAGATCTGTTCGGAATGTCACTCTGTCACAATATCTCTGCATTTGATCTCGAGCTCATGTCTTTTACGTACCTGCATAAAACTAATACAAAGTTAGTTAGAATTAGTACAGAGTTTGTATTAGAAAGTTTTGATTGAAACTATTCATAAAAGATCGAGTGTTTACAGTTACTTACGAGTTTACCATTGAAAATGAATCTGAAGTCTAAAAGTACATCACCTTGTAGGAGCAAGAGTTCCCGCCAGATGTAGTTTAGACTCCAATCTTCTTCCACCTCAGCACATGTCAAAACGGCATCTTTGTATATAATTTCAATATTTTTTCGTTTTGAATTCCATTGGCTTCCAAGTCTTGATCGAGTGGCAACCATTTACCTTTATTTTTTTTCCATCTTTGATAATAGAAGCATAAGCTCAACATTTGTTTTTCAATTTGAGGAAGCACATGGAAGATATTTTAATTCTACATTCTATTTCTCCATCTGATCTTTTGTCCCAGTCTTCATCCATAAGTTCAGATAATAAACTATCTGATAAATTTTTGCATACAAACATCGTTGGGGTTTTGTGTACATTGACACTTGAAAAGAAATCCACAAATATATTCAAGGAAATAAACCAACTCAATCTGACTGTTTTTTATCTCGTGCTCATTTTTAATAAATTTTTTACATTATTGTATATCTTGCAACGAAATGATTCTGAAACTGTAGCATCTGGTGCAATCCATTCATCACGTTCAAAACTAGGTAATGGAATTGGTATTTGTCCAAAAAAAAAATTTGTATCAAGAATGTACATTGATTCATAAAAAAAGATCTCACTATCAGCTAGATCTTTTGCAGTTCTACCTCGATATTGCAGCTGTCCAATATCAATGTGAATAACATCTAACACACCTGCTAAAGATCCACTTGGCTCCCATTCATTTATGTTGGATGGATATAAATCTACAAGAGAAAAATGATCAGATTGGCAAGTTTACTATTAGATATTTATGAATGACAAAAATCAAAGTATCAAAAATATCAATATTCATAGTTGTTTTTTTTGTGATCCTGGCGGTTTAGTCCTTGCACATTTATCTCTGAATGCATATATACATGTTGGACTAGAATTTCAGAAATAGATTTTCCTTTTGATGATGTTCTGAAATCCAAAATTCTGGCCTTCCAATAAGATCAAAATAATAGTTTTGATCTTTTCCTTTTCCGAAATGCTCCTCTTGATGATGGATGCATCAAAACCCAAGAGTTTTTTGAATATTTTCTTAGCACCCATAATCCATTATCATCTGTCTCATTGAATAGAATCACATAGTCGATTGAGGAGCACGGCTTCCTTGATGGCGCCATTCGTAATTTGCATGCAAAAATCTGAAACAATGAACTATGAATCTAAAAATTTGCGTAGACAAAAAGCCATGAATCTGAGAAAAAGTGTTGGCGAAAATTTGAAACACTGATCTATTTGGCGCCACAAATTAACTTTGGTTAACCATGGTTTGACAATGCATATACATTAATTGTACATCGATTTTCTCATCTCAACCATCTATCATATTCATTTTCAATATTTTTGAGTCTCTTTGGGCAGTGATGAGCTGGAAGGGTAGGCCTCATCAACCAATAGCATTTCCACATGTTGCCCGACGAAACAGTAATATATTTAAAAACTTTTTATTTTATTTATATTTGAAAAATTCTACGTTACGTAGAACCCCGAAGCTAAGGTTTCAATTGGTCCACATGGCAATGAAAATAAGAAAAATAAATAAAAAAGCATCTTTTTCAAAGGCCCTCATCGGGTGTAAAAATTACAACAAATAAGGATCCTAAAACACTTGAAATGATGAGGGAAACAATAGATTATGATTTCATAAGATTAGCACAAGTTGAACCATCAAAATCCATCAAAAATCTATGCTTGAACCTCACTAAATGGCCCAAATCCTTGAAGAAGGCTTCACACGTGTGAAAGTACGGCCTCCCACAGTCTGAGTACTGTACACCAGACCTACATTCAATCCTATAATCATTAGTAATCACAAGTACTCAAACAATTATGAACATAGAGAGCAATTGCACCATTATGAGAGAAAAATCATGAAATTGCTTGATTGATTTTGGTGAGATATCATCACCTATATATACATGATCCATCACGGTTTTGGGCAGGTATGAGTAGCCCTAAACCTATCCCTAATGCTAATTTTGGTGGATCTTTCATCCCTACCAAGTTAGGGTTGGAATCTTGGAGATCCCTCAACAATGCAAAAATTACCAAAAATAGCTCCTATTTTTTCTCCCTTGTATCTAAGCATAATTTGGACTCATTCCAAAGGTTCTAACACTTAGGTCTACTTGAGAACATCCTTATGAATGGAATCCTATGCTATTTGGCACGTGTGACAAGCCACATCATGACCATCTAACTATTTACAAGTCATATGACCAAAACTAGTCAAGCTAGAATTGTGAATTTTTAACACTCCTCCTCACTATCTAGCTTGGTTCAATCATTGCTTTACTAATCACTCCAAGTGATGATCTGAACTTCATAAAAGGTGTCTTTTGAAGTGTTTTAGTAAGTAGATCAGCTACACATTCATTGCTTGGAACATGCTCCAAAGCAATCTCCTTGGCTTGCACCATTTCTCTCACAAAGTGATGGCATATCTCAATGTGCTTAGATCTTGCATGGAAGATTGGGTTAGATGCAAGGTGTTGGGCTGATATATTGTCATTGTAGATGATTGGTGCCTCCTCTGAATCCATGATCTTTAGTTCCACCAATAATCTCTTGATCCAAAGTACCTCCTTTGTAGTAGTTGTCAAAGCTTTGTACTCAGCCTCGGTTGAAGATAGAGATATAGTTTCTTGCTTTTTCGAAAGCCATGAAACCACACCTTCTCCTATGAAAGTTGAATAGGCACTTGTTGATTTCCTATCCCTCTTGTCCCCTGCAAAATCTGAATCACTAAATGCATGAAGGTTAATCACATCTCCTCTATATAGAATCCCAAAATCCAATGTACCTGAGATGTATCTTAGAATCCTCTTAGCCTTTTTCCAATGGATATTCAATGGCTTTTGCATGGATTGGCTCAACCTACATACACTAAAGCTAAGATCTGGTCTAGTTATAGTGATCCACATTAAGGAACCTATAAGTTGCCTAAACAAAGTGATGTCCATGAAGGATCTTTCATCATCTTCATTTGGCACTTTTACATCTTGCTCCATTGGTGTGTCAACACTTTTGCATACTTCCATCTTAAACTTCTTCAAAAGACTTTGAGCATAGTTTACTTGACTTATAAAGATAAAATCAGACCCTCTAAGTACTTCTATGCCTAAGATGAAGTGAAGACACCCTAGATCTACCATCTTGAACTCTAAGGATAGATCTATCTTGATTTTTTCAATACCATCAACACTATTTCCACTAATGATGATGTCATCTACATAAATGAGTAAAAGTACAATACCAACATCATCAAACTTAATGTAAAGAGTGGGATCATATTCACTTTGAACAAAAGAAAGTGAAATAAGATAGCAATGTAGTCTTGAATTCCAAGATCTCGAGGCTTGCTTCAAGCCATAGATGCTTCTTTGGAGATGGCATACTTTGTTCTCCATTCCATGCTTGATGAACCCTTGTGGCTGCTCCATATAGATATCCTCTTCCAAAAAACCATTCAAGAAAGCATTCGAGACATCCATTTGACATAGAATCCATCCAAAATGTGATGCAAGTGCAATGATTAGTCTTATTGTGACCATCTTGGCCACGGGTGCAAAAGTTTCCTCATAGTCTATCCCTCTCTCTTGAGCATAACCTTTTGCAACTAATCTTGCTTTATGTTTGTTAACACTCCCATTTGCATTTAACTTAAGCTTGAAGACCCACTTGCATCCTATTACATTCCTTTGAGGTCTCTCAACAAGCAACCAAGTTTCATTCTCAATCAAGGCATCATACTCATCCAACATAGCTTTATACCATTCTTTGGAGTTCAATGCATCTTCAACATTAGACGGTTCTTCAAAACTAGATAAAGCATAAGAAGTGGATGAGATACCCTCAACTTGCTGTCCTTTGCCTTGATATGTGAGCCTTGATGGCTCCACTTTTGCCCTTGAAGATCTCCTTGGTGTGATAGGTGGGTTTGGTGCTTGCTCCTCCATGAGCTCCTCCTCAAAACCAAGATCTTGCTCCTCGGCCATCTTCTTCTTGATTGTTGGAGCACTTGAGCCTTCTTCAAGCATATGCATATGATGTTCATCAAAGATGACATCCCTTGAAACAACAAATTTGTTCAAGGATGGGAGATAGAGTTTGTAGCCCTTGCTTGAGCTTGCATATCCAAGCATGATCCCTCTTGTGGAAGATGGATCCTCCTTGGTTCTTGTTTCCAATGGCACATGCACATAACATATACACCCAAAAACTTTCAAGTGATTAAGATTGGGTTTCTTTCCATACAACATCTCATAAGGAGTTTTGCCTTCAATTGCTTTGCAAGACACCCTATTCATCAAGTAGTTTGCACATACAAGAGACTCACCCCAAAAGGATTTGGGCAAACAAGCATCTAATCTTAAAGCCTTAGAACATTCACATAATGTTCTATTCCTTCTTTCAGCAACTCCATTTTGTTGAGGAGTGTAAGGACAAGAAGTCTCTTTCTTGATCCCTTCCTCCTCACAAAAGGCCTTGAACTCATTGGAGATGAATTCTCCACCATTGTCACTTCTAAGAATCTTGATGCTATGATTATGATGCTTTTCCACAAACAACTTGAACTTTACAAAAGTATCAAATACTTGAGACTTGAAGGAAAGTAAGAACACCCAACAATATCTTGAGTAGTCATCAATGAAGGTTAAAAACATGGATGAACCTCCATTAGATTTGGTGCTAGCAATGTGCACATCCGAGTGTATGAGTTCAAGAGGATGAGATGACTTTGTGATGGAGTTAGGAAACACCTTCTTATGTGCCTTGGATAAGGCACAAGCTTCACAAACCTTGTCTTCCTTCCCAATAGACCTTGGTAGGCCTAAAGCATACTCCTCCTTGATCATAGCCTCCATGGAACCCGAGTTGACATGTCCAAGTCTTTTGTGCCATAAAGTAAAGGTAGATATCTTGCTCTTCTCGGCCAACATGACAACATTAGTATCCACAAATGCATCCAGCTTATAAAGTTTGCCAAGTCTAGTGCCCTTAGCCACTATCTTACCCTTCTTCTTGATGAAACATTCATTTGAAGCAAAGTCAACATTGAAACCATTGTCTACCATTTGGCCAACACTTAGTAGATTCTTTGTTATTGTAGGAATGTACAAAACACCTTCTATGTTGATCTTTTTGGAAGATCCTAAGCAAAGGGGAATGCTACCAACTCCTTCAATCTTACAAGCTTCATCATTTGCTGTATAGATAGACTTTATAGGTCCATCATAAGATAAGAGAGAAGAGAAAAACTCCCTTTTACTAGTCATGTGTGAACTAGCACCCGAGTCAATCCACCAAGGATCTTCTCCTTTGAAGCTTGTTGAAGAAAATATGGACATCATGAGAGAGTCCTCATGTGAACTCTCCTCCTCCTCCTCTTTGCTCATGTTGGCTTGGCTTTGATCTTGCTTCCTCTTGAAGCATTCCGAGGCATAATGCCCCATCTTGCTACAATAGTAACACTTCACCTTTGATTTGTCCTTCTTGACTTTGGTGGTTGATGGAGATGCCTTTGGGGGTCCTTCTTGATCCTCAAGCTTTGTAGACTTCTTGAATGTTGATCCTTTGCCTTTGGACTTGCCTTTGCCTTTGGTGAAGAGAGCTTGGTCATCTCCACCTTGGATGGAAAGCCTATCCATCCTCTCTTGCATTTGGCTCCTTCTTGATTCCTCGGCCATGAGTGTGCCTTGGAGTTCTTCAAGTATGGGTAGCTTACCCATAATTGCATATCCCTGAACCAAATTGTCAAATTCAAAGCTTAGTCCATTCAATATGAGTTGAACAAGATCTTCATCCTTGATAGGGTCACCTATAAAGGCTAGCTCTTTGTTCAATTCCTTTACTCTTAGGACAAAAGTATGTGCACTCTCTCCTTTCTTTTGATAGCTTCTATATATTTGATTCTTCAAAGCTAACATTCTAGTTTGGTTCTTGGATTCATAGACCTTTTGCAAAGTCTCCCAAGCATCTTGAGCTGAAGTGCAATCTCCTACCTCTCTTAAGAGTTCATTTGCAACATTCATTTTTATGCAATGTAGTGCAACATTGCACCTCTTGATGTATTTGGCTTTTTCTTGAGGATGAATAGGTTCACCCTCCTTACCATTTACAATTTTCATCAGATCTTGCATGATCATGATAGATTCCATTCTAACTTTCCATATGGAATAGTTAGTTTTGTTGAGCCTTTCATTAGTATCCAAAAGATATGCATTTATAGATGCCATCTAGTCTCCTAATCAAGGACTTGACACAAATGAAGGTTACTTCTATTGATTTGATTGAAGGTCTACCTTATCCCACTTCTTAGGGACCTGAAAAGATCAGTAATAGACTTCCTATAAAGATCTAAGAATGATCTCTAACAAAATCAAATCATAGAATACTAGAAACAATGCACTTGCTTGATTGAAGTAGACAATACTAGTAGAATTGCCCCTCTTTCTATAAAGAACATTAAAGCTTCCAAATGATCTGATCAAGAGTGAATTTCAGCAACCTAATATACTTCCAAAATCACTTGTAAAAGATCTAAATGGAACTTAATGAGGATGCAACACAATCTACTATCCAATCACAAGCAAAAAATGATCAAAATTGATGAAAAATTGATCTAATTTGGTGCATAAGTCAAGCAATGGTTGGACTGAACCTAAATCACTTTAGGAGGTGCCTACTACACCTTAGAACAGCCTTGAAGAGTCCCCAAAACTCTGATCTTCCCTCTCCTTGAATGCTAGAAAGCCTTCTCTATGAAATCACCTCCAAAACTCGCTTAGAAATCAATGCTTGGAGCAAGCAAAACTTGCTATCTTGGTAATGTGAATTGAATTCAACTTTGCCTCTGGTTTTAGACACCTAAACACCTGCAAATGAAGTCACACAACACCAATCTCCAATGTATTTGACTCACTTTGAGTTCTAGAATCAATACTAGATGCTAAGATCCAATCTACACAAGATTTAGATCAAAAAATGTGATCAAATTGAATGCAAACCAAGGATTTAGCTCATTTCAGCCTTTAGGCTCTGATACCATGTAAAAATTACAACAAATAAGGATCCTAAAACACTTGAAATGATGAGGGAAACAATAGATTATGATTTCATAAGATTAGCACAAGTTGAACCATCAAAATCCATCAAAAATCTATGCTTGAACCTCACTAAATGGCCCAAATCCTTGAAGAAGGCTTCACACGTGTGAAAGTACGGCCTCCCACAGTCTGAGTACTGTACACCAGACCTACATTCAATCCTATAATCATTAGTAATCACAAGTACTCAAACAATTATGAACATAGAGAGCAATTGCACCATTATGAGAGAAAAATCATGAAATTGCTTGATTGATTTTGGTGAGATATCATCACCTATATATACATGATCCATCACGGTTTTGGGCAGGTATGAGTAGCCCTAAACCTATCCCTAATGCTAATTTTGGTGGATCTTTCATCCCTACCAAGTTAGGGTTGGAATCTTGGAGATCCCTCAACAATGCAAAAATTACCAAAAATAGCTCCTATTTTTTCTCCCTTGTATCTAAGCATAATTTGGACTCATTCCAAAGGTTCTAACACTTAGGTCTACTTGAGAACATCCTTATGAATGGAATCCTATGCTATTTGGCACGTGTGACAAGCCACATCATGACCATCTAACTATTTACAAGTCATATGACCAAAACTAGTCAAGCTAGAATTGTGAATTTTTAACATCGGGCTCTAAGTTTCTCTAATGAAAGAGAAGCAGCTAAGAAGCCTCTGGAGATGGCAGGGCCCTCGCACCTGGGACGGTAGGGCCCTCTCACAAAAGAGGAGTACAAGTATGCATATTTTAACAACATGCAATCATTACTCAAATTATTGGAGAGACAAGGAGTGAGAATTGACTAGGATGGATATTCTAAGGTATGTATTATGATTTCAACATATATTTTGACTTCACCACATTCATTTGGTCGAGGACACTCTAATAGCATCACTTACAAAATTTACACATCTTTATTGCAAGCAGGTATCGCAGTCCCAATCTCATGCATCATGGTCACATAAGTCTGACGACCATGGCTAGGATGGAGATGATTCAGAAGGATCTAATAAGTAGGCGTTTCATTCTGATATATGTTTGTAATTGAAACATTTAGGTATCGATATATATAATTTGTTTAAGTTAAGTCCTCTAGATGGATCTTCAATTGCATGGAGTCCAATTTTAGGACAAAATGGAGCCATTTGACATAGTTATGACGATGTCCATGGGAGAATCTTGGCCACCACTACCAAGGTGAGAAGGTCCCTAAAGTCTCATGTAGCTTCTTAGCCGCCTCTCGTTGTTGTTTGAAGCGATCTGGATTTTCCCGAAATCCTTTCTTCACAAACTTCAAGTCTTCCTTGTGCCTTGATTCGGATAGATATTCTAGATCTGAGATATATATGGCTTCAAGATATACTTTAACTTCATTACATTCATGTGGTCTGACTTTCACTCTCATCACATTTGTCAGATAATTGAATCATCTTCATTGGATGCAGGTATCACAGTCTCCATCCCAAGCATCGTAGTCACATGAGTCTAATTGCGACGTCAATGGCCAGGATGAGGACGACTCAGCTGGATCTAATTATAATTAGGTATTTCAATCATCCAATTTGTAACATATCTCTGTACTTGGAACATTTATGTATGAATATATATTCGTTGAAGTTAAGTCTACTTCATCAATTTTTAAGTGCTTAAAATGTAACTCAAACAAATTTTGCAAATTTTTTATTAACAATTATGAACAAATGATTTTGCTTACCAACTTCATAAGAAGTGGTGCAAAAGACTCCTATGGTCGGATGGAGTCCATTTTTAGGGTAAAATGGAGCCCTTAAAAAAAATTGATTTTGTAACCCTCGGAATAGGGTGCCATTTTGAAAGGGATATACCAAGGGACATCCCTTGGTATATCCCTAGGAAGAGACATGCCACCAACAACATTTTTAGAGGGATATATCGAGGGACCTTGGTATATCTCTCGGCATCTCCGTGCTATAAACAAAGTAGAAATAAGATGAAGAAGCCTCGATTACCGAGGCAATTATCAAGGATCTCCTTCTGAGGCATACTTCATGGTGTGTACCGAGGTTTGTGATCTTTTTTCTCACTTGATGTTCACAAAGACACAAGTAGCAAGATCCTCTTGATCTTGATTCAAAAGAACTCTTAAAAAGGATTCTACAAAAAAAAAAATTGCTCAAGAAAATTGAAGTTCATTTGAATCTAGAAACTCACAAAGATTTGACTTGATTTTGATCTTCTCAAGTTTGACATCTAGCCCTTCTATGAACTTCTAATCACAGCCCTCACACTCCCTCACAAAGATAGAATGGAGATAGAATGAGTTTGAATCAAAATACAATCAAATCCAATCAATATTAGGAAGATTTGGACAAAAAAAATGACTAAATCTCTCTCCCTCTTCTTGATGGTTCTTCAAGACCTGTTAAACAAATTTAAAGGGCTTGAACTTAGCCTCAATTAATTAGATTTCATGACACTAAGTCAAATCTCATTGATGGCAAAAAAAACTTTGATGCTTTTCCTTGAACTGGCACCAAAAAACTCATCAAGATGCTTCAAATGAAATTGTTTGGACCTTATGAAAAATTGAAGTCAAATGCAAGTACAGAGGTGCCCACACGTGTGGGAAGTACAGCTACTAACCCTCACCAAGTTTAGATCACAGAACTTCACACTAAAACTTGATTTGAACTCGCTCTCACAAGACTAGTTTTATGCCAATAAACTTGCTAAAAATGGATTGTGCTTTGATCATTAATTAGCCTCTTGTATTTGGCTCTGATACCAGGTTGAAAGTACAGTACTAAGGACCATAAATGAGCCTATAAAAGACTCCGATAGTGATTGATTGATTGATACACCAATCTATTACAAAACTAGTCATCAATTTCTTGATCTAGATTAGCAACTTTGGATCACACAATCAAGAGCAATCAAAAACAATGATCAAACATGCAAATCCAACCTTACACGTGTGTGGTATTGCCTCCAGTATAGTCTGCTATCATATTTCGAAAGTAATCTAGTTTATATTACAAAGTGTACAATAAGGCTCTTCTCCTTTGAAGTTAGGTGAAAATCTAACATGTAATAAGGAGACTCATCAACATTTTTTGCCCTAATATGTCAATCTTACCTAATCCTAGAGTTATGGATGATTAGGTTGATCAAGTACCTCCATGATTTGAGGAGTTTGGTCCTATAACTTAGGAATCATGACTAAACAAACCTAACTAACCCTATGAATGAGATCTAACGTATCCAGGATAGCCTTCACACATGGCAACATGGATTCACACATGTGAATTACAAAGTACATCAAAAAATTACATACAACCAAGCTAGAATTTGTCATAGAGAGAGACAGACAGAGAGAGAGAGAGAGAGAGAGAGAGTTTAATTTCTCTGCACTCTCATCAAGATTGTGCAGTATATTACTTAGATTGATGAATCAACTCCAAAAATGGCTTGATCATCTACTATCCCTAGTATTTTGAAGTCTTATGGACTATTTTATAACACTCATTCAAAGATCTAAGATCATATTTCATTACGATTGGGTTTGGTATCAGTCTGACTACTATATGTGTCAAAAAAGTCTTATCTTTAAACACTTAGGGTTTTTGAAACACTAGATTAGGGTTTTTGATGGTCAAAGAGGAGATTGCCACCTCCTCTTCGACCATCAAAAGTGATAATGAAGAATTCTTCATCAAGGTATCAGTTTGACTATACTACAAGTTTAATTTTACTTACAAATTATACATGAAAAAAAAAAGTATGATTCATAATATTTTATAGAAAAATTTTACTCAAAAGCCGCTAGTCACCAAATATTGTTTTTTAATTACACATTGAAGTTTTGAATCTCTTGACCGATTAATCTTGTTCCCTACTTTTCGTTTGTTGTATAGCAAAATTTAACTGTGAATACCAATAAACATGTTATTTGATTGATTATCTGTTTTTCCCTTCTTCATAGTCATAGACTTGAACAGAACACCTACAATCTTGTGCACTCATTCATGTAATATTTCTTGATCTTGTTTGATTTGATATGGTTGTGAAATAGGGTACATCTAGATGTTCACTTATCGAAATGCTTTTCTGATGATAAATAAGAATTTGCACTTATACCCAAAAATTCATATGCTCTTAGGTGGATCAACGTTATGTCAAATTTCTTTGAATCTCTATCAGTTTAAAATTTTATTTAGGACTACTACTATGGAATTGCAATTACATTGAATATCTTCCGAGTTAGGGTTATCTTGAAGTATCTTGAGGTGCCATAGTCTAGGAGGCACAACTTAGGAAAATGCATAAAAAGTTAATATTGCTATCGACAATTAATCTATCTTACAAAATGTTTGTGTTATTACCTACTAACAAACTCTAGGAGATCAAACAAGACTAAAAGTGAGTACTGGACGTTTTGGAACTTGCTGAGAGATTTGGATTGCTAAAATTGATGAGAATAAATTTGTATATAAGAGCAATAAAACCCATATAGCAATTCAACTTATGATTTGAAAGATGAAAATAGCATAATGAAAAGCAAGTGTGAGGTAGAGGAAGATGCCCAAATGTTTGCTTATGCAATGAAATTGCCCTTTGAAAGAAGTACCACAATGACTAGAAGGTCAAGTATTCAAGAGCCTTAGTTGTCCAAAGGAGAGAAATATCACCAAAACACATCAAGCTACAAGTTGATGCAAATTAAAGGATAAAAGATTGATTCAATTTTTACATTGGAAAAGGCACGCAATATTTGGTCATCTAGATGACACAAGAATGAGTTTAAGAAGCTTGGGATATGTGTTAAAAAGGTTGAAGGACCTATTAATTTTGAAATCTTGATCATTTTTCATAAAAGCAATGATCAACAGCCAACAAAGGAAGGTGATTACAAGGGAAAAACACGTTGGAAAACTAGCATATGAACTGGATCTACTAATCATGATGAAAATGCAAGTTGTGTTCGATGTAAGTTTGTTGAAGAAGCATATTGGCAAGGTCACAACTCTCACATATGGTTACGACTACCATATCAAACGATAGAGCAACTATGATCATGTTAGCTAGTGGAGACTAAGCAAAGTTTAATGAGAAATCTAATGTGGAACCTGAAATGACTAGATTCACAATTATTAGTACTAGTAGGAATCAACAAGGGGATAATGAAACAAAAAATTGCTATTAAAGTTGTGGGTCCCCTAAAATTAATTAGCCGCCAGTCCTATATTGAGAGGAGCGTAGTGAAGGCTAAAGGACTGATGCCAATTAGCTATAATTAGTCTATGTTGACCATGACTTGGCTGAACTACTAATCTTAAGTGTATATATGGACACAATGATTATACTTAGAGAGAGAGCTATTAGTGAATCACTGGTATTGAGACATCAAGAATGATATACTTCTTAGATATACCAAGTTTGTAACTCTTGGGCTTAAGTTAATATATTTGGGAATGTGGCACTACACATCAATTTATATGGATCACTAGATCACTTATATGATTCGGTTGAGTCCTAATATCATTTAAAGCTTGAGTTGGGCATTCTTAAATTAGAATGGGCTATGGTGGTATGGGACGCCATGGTTAGCAACATAGGAGATGTATCTATTAGTGCCACCAACTTATCTTATTGGGAGTATGGATCTACTCTATGGGTAGGAGGTTATGCCTAGTATTGTTGTTATTGGATTGTACATAAGCTAGATCATGGTAAGGACCTAAGGTTGGTATTAGATCCAAATCTGTGCTATAAAGCTTAACACAGCCAATTTGATGGTGAAGATTAATAGCACAATGCCAAATTTGATGGTGAAGGCTAGTTGGGATTTGTGCATGAGGGAGCTACTAATGGAGTTCATAGAATTCCCTCACACACAATACTCAAGGAAGTACTACATAAGTTGAGCTTTTTTCTTTGTTGGTATGAAGCTACAAGTGATAATTACTATGAGAATTTTACAATGATATGAGCACATACTTTGCATAAAAATTGTGCAATTTTATGCTACTTGCACTCTTTGATCATTGTATGATAACATATTGACATTTAGCAAACACGCCGAATGAAATAAAATGACTGAACTTG
The DNA here is from genome assembly GCA_029204225.1 of Diphasiastrum complanatum. NCBI lineage: Eukaryota > Viridiplantae > Streptophyta > Lycopodiopsida > Lycopodiales > Lycopodiaceae > Diphasiastrum > Diphasiastrum complanatum. Next base: position 39,038 of record MU832203.1, on the reverse strand, counting down.
ATCAAAGCAATGCTTGGTAATATTAATAAAGATTCCCTCATCAAGGGGGGATTTTGACCCGTCTATGGTATGTCAAGTGATGCGTTCTGATATGCATCCCATTGTGCTACTATTTCCCATAATTGTACATGGCTACAATTCGACAACACTTGTGTTCTGAGCTGCTAATACAATGCAATCGTAATTAACTTTTGAATCTGAGGTTACAACCTTGCAATATGAAGTACTTGTCGGGATGAAGTTTACAAATTACATTTTCAGATGAGGGACCCTGCCTTGTCAATGCAACCACTCACCATCAATGCCTCCAGTATGTGATTCAACCCCAGAGGGGGGAGTTGGGATTTGATGATTCACAGCACTCATTTGTTATTCTGAACTTGCCAACGTCTTCTCACGAAGCCAGCGTGGACTTGCCAGACTCATATCCTGTCGAGATGTAATTGCAAGTGTAGCCTGTAGACGCTGTCCCAGCCTTGAGTGTGCTTGTTTTTGGAGAGGTATTCCTCAAAAATTTTGAAGTAGCGCAGTAAGTACCATCCATGGTGCCCACTGGCTACTTTCAACAATGAAGAATCTAGACTTCATGGCAGGTGGTCTGCTCTTTTGCAGATCAGTGTGAAAATGCAGTTTTGTGTGCAGACTACAGGTTATATTGAGCTTGAAAAAGCACTTTGATGCAAATTGGCTCTTGAGTACACAGTTGGAATCCAAAGCAATCCAGCAAATAGCAATGGAGCAAAATAGCTCTAAGCTAGAAATTTGAAGCATTTCTAACTTGGGCGTGGATAAAATTTACCTCTGAGTGTAAAGATGTAGTTAGTTGTCATGTTCTAACTTCTAACGTGAAAGAGCCAAGTCTATATGCTCTGGATTGGAGAAACAGAGAGAAAAGGGGGATTTGGTGACATCAGTATCATACCAGAGGATGATGCAACATTCTCATAGAGTCGAGTCTTGGATAGCAAGAAGCTGATCCCAATTCCCAAGGGTGTAACAGAAGTACAAGCTTTTGGTACAATGCTTACACTGTTTACAAAGGGTAACCAGAATTAGTACCATTAATATTGCCAGTTCTCTAGCGTGTAAGTGTCAGTTCACACTATTCTGGAATTATTTGATGTAAACAATCTTTCCTAAATCACTAATTTTTGCCAATTGAAAAAACGGATGAGAATAAAGTCAAAGTGGAAGGCAAACGAAATATAAACAGACCATAACCATGTCTTAGCAGCTACTTACAATGAATATTGATTGGAAACAAACCGGTAGATTCTTTATGGAAAAAGATTGACTAACTTCTTAAGAGCTGTGTTGTGATTGTCATCCTATTGATAGGTTGTCCAATCTAGGATCAACTAGTCAAACTTGAATGGATGCATTAAACTTCAGGCACCATCCATACAAATGTGTATCAACGTTCCAGCAGATGAGGTATACAAGAGATAGATGCCATCTAAAGTGAGCATATGTTAAAATTCTATTCTTTTGACAATATCGACCAGAGTAATATCTTCTTGCTTTTCGCCAGAATAGTTCACATGAAGATTTGAATGTGTCTTGATTATCAAAAAACCTAACAAATTATGTGGTCTCCAGTCAAAAATTGGTGCCAGTTGTGACTTCCCAGAAGAATCTAATTTAAAAAAAGGGTCTAATATATAAAGGGCAGTATATCAACTGACAATTTTATTTCTCTTACAGTTACACAGTTCTCTTGTACTCTTGTTCTCTTGCTCAACTATGGGCCGGCATTATGCCATCCCTTGGTACAAGGAGGTACGGTTAAAAATTCATCAAACTCCTTCACATAAACATCACAGCACTGCCACTGCAAAACTATCATTCTATGTTAGCAACATAATATTTGGTTCAAAAGTACACAAGAATGATAGGGAGGAAAAAAAAGTGAAAGCACTCACGCCTCTGGATCTGTCATGGAAAACAGCTGGTCCAGGGTGATAGCTGCAAGCGGACTCATGATTTTCCCGTTCTGTAAAAGTCTTCCCACAGCTCTTGTTTTTGCAAACTTGCTTTGCATCCAGATCAACCACTTTAAGGGGTGCCGGGGAAGCTTTTACTTCTGCTTCCAGGTTCTCAGGTTTTGAAGCTGACTTCATGCTAGACTTTGCAGGCAGTGCTGGCACTGAAACTACTTTTGATCCTAACAAGCAAGAAAAAGCATCTCAGATGACAGAGTATCCAAACAGATACATGAATTTCAACACACGTTCTTAAAACAAGTTAGATAACTACCATGGTCTGAGCAGAAAAATCCTTGCTGACATCTTGAACAGCTTGCTTTGGCTGAATCAAGAGCAGCATTCCCTATTGAAGAAATAGGTATGGGCTTGTTTGGACTAGGAGCTGCTCTCGTTTGTGGTTTCTCAGAAGAATGCTTCCCAGTGGTGCAACTGTAACAACATAATTGCAGGACACATTGTAATACAGCTAGAAAATCAATAGAATCTTGCCAGAAGCTGTACAGATTCATCATGATAGATAGCGAACATCAACAATACCCTGGAATGCTCAAAAACAAGCTGAAGTCATGGCTGCGCTGCTTACAGCAACTCCATTCCTTTCCACCATCATGAAACAGTGGCTGCATTGTTTCAGAGAAATGTCAAAGAGTCGTCAACAATAAGAAACGCAAATTTTATGAACCAACAACGGCAATTTCCATTGGGAATGTCTCTGCACAAAACAGACTTGCAGACAAATTTGATCCTACTTCAAGTTCCATGTCTTCAAATCAACATTGCCTGATTATCTGTCATGATAAAAAGCCAGCCCTGATCAACAGACTTGTATGCTCTAGGAGCGTGTGGGGGAATAACCCAGAAAAACTAGTTAAAGAAGTTACCAGGTAGGCAGATTACCGGCTATAGAGTAGCATTCAGTAGCCCATCCACAGCATCCACCCATCATGGAAACAAAATAATTGTTAAATAGAAATTTTTTCAAAAAAATCACTTCGCTCCATAATAATGTACCCTTACCTTTCTTGTCACTTATCTATGTTACAACAGGTAATTGCAATATTTTTGAAAGATAAGAGATATTAAGATCCCCAGTGAAAAAGTGTCAATCTGATGAGAATCCAAGTCTCCCAAGGACAAACTGTGAGTAATAAAACTACTTAATTGCCTCCAGTGATTTCTACTACTACTTGTACACCAGGGCAAAATGAACAGGCATTTGTTACAGATTGCCATAACATCCTAATAGACCTGTCATGATTCTACAACCAGCTCAGAACTTGTCTTAAAACATTATCTAGGAAGCTTTTTAATGATATGTGTTGAAAATCACAGAAACGCAATAAGATGACTACTCAATTGCCTCCAGTGATTTCGATGCCACAGTTACCGTCTAGTGGATGGATTGTGGATACTGGTGCAAACTCCCAGACTTGGAACTGAGCAAGGATTTCTAATATGGTTGGTTATTGAGTCTAGACTATGGCAAACTGTATCCTATTCAGAAGATAGTAGGTACCATGTCAAGTTAGTCCTCTGTGAGCCTTTACAATTTCAGTCCCGACTCTCATCTCTCTTATAGTTAGTATAGAGAGCCAAGGGCAGGTAAATGAATTATGAGATACGAAGACACATAGATAAGAGATCTGAGTAGTTTAAATCCCTAGAAATATCAACGTATTGATCTAATATTAATTCATGAGATACGAAGTTGGCATGTGTTAATGAGAGGCAAGATACTACACCTTAAGCTCATAGATACAAGAGGCAATGGGCATGCTAAAGTTTTATGTTAGGTTCAGTCCTTCAGTTTTAGATTCCATCTAGATGGGAGACAAGCACATAAACTTGTACAACATGTTATTTCAACAGTTCGGTACTTGATTTTTAGATCACAACGCACATTAATGATAGGTTTGAGAAGGATTTTTTTCTCCAAATTCCATTACCTACATGCATGGTCTTAATCTTGATAAAAAGAAAGGAAGAGAGCAGTGTGTCCTGACTCCTCAGAGAGGAAGCTGCCCCATCTTTCTAATGGTTACAAGACCCCACAAGAAATAGAATCATCATTTTCCATTGTTACATCCATAGCTAGTACTCTATTCTACTACCTGGAACACCTTATACTCGAGCTTGATTTCCACACGTGATAGCAGCCACAAAAAAAATCCACAGATTTCCAGTCCATCGGTTCGTACTCTATTCTACTACTGGAACACCTTATACTCGAGCTTGATGTCCACACGTGATAGCAGCCACAAAAAATCCACAAATCCAGATTTCCAGTCCAGCAGTTCAAACCGAACCGGTTCAAACCGGCAAGTTCGATTCAGGTTTTAACCGCAATTCTATCAAACATCGAAAATTTGAAACTATTACCATTTACGGTTTAAACTTTACTTGCAGGTCCACCACTTTGTGCCCAATGTGCCATAGTTTGCTTCGATTGTCACATGGTCCCATGAGGGAACCATAACCTTAGACATCGTACTACGTAGGCTAGTTGTGATTCCTATCTAATACTATCTTTCAAAATTCACTCCCCAACCTTGAACCTACTTACTACCTACTAAGGTTTTCTAACTTCTAACACACTCCCTCCTCTCAAGAGTTACGAACAAGACCACAATTATGCTATGGCTGATCTATGAAAGCAGGACATAAGCAAGAATTAGTCTAGAAAGCAAGAAAGAGAGCTTAAAGAGACTAAAGAGGAGAGAGATCAATATCATAGCTGAATAACAAATGACACATATGCCATACTTATAGCCTAAAGGAAGCCCTAAAAAGGAAGCTTCCAGTAGCAAGGGCCCAATTGGGAGGGATAATAGTGCGCCCTCCAAGAAGGCCCCCACTCTCCAATAATATGTCCAAATGTCCAAATAATGAATAATAAGGCCCAAGGCCAACCATAAAGTCTAAGTGTCAGTAATGAATAAAAAAGGGCCCAAGGCCTGCTTATGCATAAAGTAAAGTAAATGTAAATGGACCGAGTCCATAACTCTCCCCGACACAGAAATAAGACCCAACTACCGAAAAGAAAGTGGATCATATAGCAGCAAGCCCTGGTGGATCAACATCTAGAACAACATCTGATGTAGAGGAATCAACAAGTGCAGCAAGAGCACGAGCCTGATCTGCAAGAAAGGTGTATGATAAAAGACATCAATAGGCTCCCATGTGGCCTTCTCAACAGGACGACCATCCCACTGAACCAAAAACTGTATCTGTCGGCGGCGTCGACTATGGTATAGACGAACCTGTAATATAGCAGCTGGTAAAAATGGAAACAACTCGGGAGCAGTAGGAAACTCAGCATCACAAGGAGCGTCATCCTCAATAGCAGCACGTAATAAATTGACATGGAATACATCACAGGCACGTGTGGAAGCAGGAAGCTATAAGCGATATGTAACTGGACTAAGAACCTTCAAAATGCGATAAGGCCCATAATAACGTGGTGACGTGAAAACCGTAAGCGTAGAGTAGTAGGGAGGGGCTGACGGCAATCACGGGCAAAATGGTCAGGACTCTTACAACGAAAGCAAAGACGCTTATGTCAGCGAACTCTACAGACGTGTAATGTCGGACAAAAGAAGGACGAGGGGTCGGAGGACGAGGAGACAAAGGGACAATGGAAGGAGCTGGAACAGAAGGGGAAGGTGTAGAGGTGGACGAAGCGGGAAAAGATGAAGCAGAAGGACGAGGTCGGGAGAAGCGGGAAGGAAGGATGTCTGAGTACTTGTGCTGTAAAGTACTGGCAAGAGACATCGCCTCAACAAGCGTGGGGGGACGGAAGGAAGAAACATCATAACGTAAGGCACCACAAAGTCCAACAATGTAACGAGAAATAAGCTCAGTGGGCTGTAGATTTGTGAAAAGATAAGAAAACTCCATAAACTCATCTATATAAGAAGCAAGATCACTAGTCTAAGTGAGACTCCGGAATGAATCACGCTGGTGGTTGAGCCACTGAGGATCAATCATAGCATGACGGAGGTCACGGCAAAAGGTAGGCCAGATATGGAGCCCTTCCCGATCAGGATCAGCTCGAAAGACCCACCACCACGTGGCAGCGCATCCATCTAAGTGTAAAGCAGCCACCTGGATCTTCTGAGGATCAGTCTTAGGGTAAATCTGAAAATAAGTGTCAAGCTTAGCAAACCAATTCTCTAATAAGTTCCCGTCAGAGGAACCGGAATAGGTAGCCAGCTGTACCCTATCACGAAAATCTCGAGCAAAGTGTGGCTCAGAAACTGGGGGACGTGGAAGAAACCAAGAGCTGTGGTAAGAGGAATGAACTATCCACCACCAGGCTGACTAACAGAAGAAGATGGAAATCCAAATGGAGGGGGAGTCCCAAATGAAGGATAAACAGGAGCTTTACCAGGACCATGAGGCTGTAAAGAATCAATCTCTGACTGCATAGTGGCAAAGCCAGTCATAACCATATCTAGGCGAAGAACGAGGCCAGAAAGGGTATTCATCCATGCAACAAAACTGATCGGATAGGTTCTCCTGAACAGTCTCACTCGTCGTCACAACAGGCACGCCAATGAAAAGACGTAACAAATCGTGTAAGTAGTACCTTGCAACTGCAAACAAAGGTGTGCTGAAAACGGTAGCTGGAAATTATGCCAATTATGGAAAGCAATTTGAGCACTGAACAACCCACAAGTAATGCTACAATATCTGCTAGAAAATGCGTCGAAAAGGCTGGAAAACAGTAAGTATGAGGGTGGAGATGGGCGCTGGACAGCCTGCAATCAAATGTGGATTTGGGGTAGCAAACGGAGGCGGAATGAAGTAGAAATTGGAGGGGGATGGGCGCTGGATAGCCTACAAACAAGGTGTGAAAATCGCTGCAAAAGGAGACAAAAACGGACGAAAGTGACAAGTATGAAGGGGCTGGACAGCCTGCAAACAAAAGTGGAGAGGGCTGAAAATAGACGGAGGAACGGATGAAAGAGATGAGGGAATTGGGCGCGGGAGAGCTTGCAAATCAAAGCTCAAAGTGTTAAAATATGGAGAGGGCTGTAGAATAATGAGATCAAAAACCTGCCTGCCCCAATGCATGTAATCTCCGAGCTTCCGCCTCTGAACTCACTGCAGACTGGAGTATGGTACCATAGAGCTTCGTGAGAACATGTCCGATCATGATGTTGCGGTAATTACCAGGAATTGTGGGATCACCATTTTTATGGATAGGGTGGATGATGTTGGTGCACCAGGATGAGGGGAAACCAGAGACAACGGCGGAATTGAGGAGAGTGGCTAGTGTGGGAGCAAGGAGGTTGGAAGCATGGGTTAGGAGTTCAGATTCAAGGTCTTCAATATCTCTTGCTTTATGGGACTTCATTCTCTTGATGGCCGTAAGTACCCTGTCAGAGGTGAAGAAGGTGAACTCAGAGGGGCGTGGGGAGATAGAGATGGGTGCGTCAGTGCGTATGGTATACAGGTTGGTAGCGTATTCGGTCCATATGCGGAGGGCATCCAGGTGAGGTGGTGGAGCACGAGGGGTAAACTCACGCCAAAAGGCGCCTGAATAGGAACTGAAGAGAAGATCAACAAGACGCGTTCCTTCGGAGTCATCATAGGCACGCTTTTTTTGGCGGAGTGTGATGGTAAGAGCGTCTGGCGAAGTGGAGGAGATGAGGATCGTGTGTATGGGCATGGGTGACAAGCTGATGAAGTGAGGGCTTTCATCTCTTTGCTTCAGCAACAGTCAGCACAGTTTGGAGGAGGATCAGCTCCCATCAGAGCATTTTCCTTGGCGGAGCTTTAGTAGATAGTTAGCGGAAGTACTTTCGCTAAATTTGGCGGCCAGGAATTTTTTTTTTCTTTTTTGGCGGATTATTTCCGACGCCCAAGTTCCAACCCTCCATCACTCATTTCCAGTAAAGAGAGGGTTTACTGTTGTCTTGTGGACTTCAGGAAAGCCTTCGATTCTGTACCACGCTCCCTGCTCATTCAGAGACTTCGTGACCTTGGTTTCTCCACAGATATTGTTCTAGCAGTGATGGCTCTTTATGAGAAGGTCTTGGGATGCTTCCGACCTGGCAGTTGCCTATCTGATCACATTTGGAGCACCATTGGGGTGAAACAGGGGTGTTCTTTTTCACCGGTTCTCTTTGGATTGTATATTGATGAGTTAGAGCGAGTCATATCACAATGTGGCGGGGGTTGGCTATAGAATTGGCACCATTCTGATTGCTATTCTCCTTTATGCGGATGATGTAGTATCCCTGACCAGAAAGGGTTTGCAGAGGCAACTCGATTGTTTACAGGGATTTTGTACCAGATGGGGGTTGGGGGTGAACGTTGTGAAGACCAAGGTTATGGTCTTCAACACTTCTCGAGCCTTCATGCAACGCCAGGAGCTCACCCTACATGGATAGGCCTTAGAGGTAGTTTCCTCTTATACCTATTTGAGAATACTCTTTTATGGTCCTACCTTCAGCATGCGACAGGCTACCACCAGCCAACTTGGGAAGGGGCATTCCCCTCTTGTTCAGCTTGAGCGGTTCTGCTTCAGAAAGCTCATCAGAGATGCTCGCAGTAAGTGTAGACTTTTTGATACTATTGTCACCCCCACAACCTTGTATGCTGCACAGACATGGTGTACCGGCCTCCCTTCATCACACTGCGCCAGCATTTCACGATTGCAGACCACCATGTTAGCCCGTATGATTCGGGCGAAGCCCTCAGTTCCACATGAGATTTTTCTTAGAGTTTGTCGTTCCACCCATTCAAATATATGCCGCGTTCCAGCTTATCGCATACATTCAGAGAATCCAGGCTCTGCCCGATGAGGATATGAGATATACACAGACAGCACTTGTTTTCTCACACTTTCTTCATGACCAAGGCTATCGACTATCATGTTCTCCCAGGCATCCCACTTCCTCCTTGAGTCATTTGGTATCTCCATTACAAAGCTCCCCTTAGGTACTCATCAGTATATCAGGCGCATCTTATATCGGGTATATCTTGACCGTACTTGGGGGCGACAGCTTGGGATTAAACCCGACTATTACTGGACTCATTTTATTGAGCTTGACATAGCAAGGTTCCCGGTCATACCACAGTATTTGGACTCAAGACTATCACATTGCCTCAGATTTACATTGGGACAACTCTGCGTATCATCACATCAGTTGGCTATTGAGACTGGTAGATTCCAAGGTACCCCGAGAGAGGAGCGGATTTGTCAGTTATGCTCTTTAGATGAGGTGGAATAGAGGAGCACTTTATCTTTAGGTGCCCGGTATATTACGAGATCAAAGGGAGATACCATTGTTTGTTCCGTGACACACCTGTCACCTTACGATCGGTCATAGCTTATGAGGATTCCCGATGCGCTGCACTCATGATACGAGAGATGTTTATACTACGACAGGATTTGTATCAGACAACCCAACAAAGTCATGTTTCTCAGCCTCAAATCACTTCTTTCTTCTCCAGGAGGAGAGGACGAGTATTTGATGACGATGACGATGATGATGATGATGACCTACTCTCCCACAGAGATCAGAGACAGCGTCCGACACATACTCATGTTGCAGCACAAGCTACTCGACCTATCACGAGGAGACCTCTTCATCCTCCCAAACGACGTCAGAGACCACCAGTGGCCCTTCATGCCGCAAGCCGTATTACATCCTTTTATAGCGTCAACATCAACAGGACAGGACTAGATGATAGCGTCATACCTCACTCATGACTATTAGCAATATACATGCTCCCACATGTTTCTTATAGCATCACATCTATTTCAGTTCATAGCTTTAGCTTTAGATTTTAGAAAGTCTAGTAACAAGTAGATACATCCAATTTGTTGTTTTGTGGACTTCAGGAAAGCCTTTGATTCGGTTCCTCGCTCACTGCTCATCCAGAGACTCCCCGACCTCGGATTCTCCACTGACATCGTTCTTGCTGTGATGGCACTTTATGAGCATGTCCTGGGATGCTTCCGACATAGCAATGGCATATCCAATCTGATTTGGAGAACCATTAGGGTGAAGCAGGGTTGCTCCCTCACCAGTACTCTTTGGCTTGTATATTGATGAGTTGGAGAGAGTCATTACACAGTGTGGTGGTGCTGGTTGCCGGCTTGGGGATGGGGATATCTTGATTGCTATCCTCCTTTATGCAGATGATGTGATATTGGTCTCACCTACTAGAGAGGGTCTACGAGTTTTGCACCAAATGGGGTCTAGAGGTGAACATTGGGAAGACTAAGGTTATGGTCTTCAACACTTCTCGAGCGTTCATGCAGCGACAGGAGCTTACTTTGGGTGGACAGGTCCTAGAGGTGGTCCCTTCCCACACATACATGGGGATCCTTTTCTCAAGTCCTACTTTTGGCATGAGACAAGTTGCTACCACTCGACTAGGGAAGGGACATGCCTCCCTTGTTCAGCTAGAGAGATTTTGCTTTCGGAAGTCCATCCAGGATGCTCGCAGTAAATGTTGTCTCTTTGATACCATTGTCACCCCTACGGCTCTATATGCGGCAGAGGCATGGTGTGCAGGTCTTCCCTCTTCACACTGGGCCAATCTTTCACGACTACAGACCACCATGCTAGCTCGGTTGATCCGTGCAAAGCCTTCAGTTCCACATGAGATTCTTTTGGCCGAGTTTGCAGTTCCACCTATCCAGATCGAAGCAGCTCCTCAACTCATTACTTATACACATAGGATACAGGCGTTACCAAAGACAAACAAACGATACATACAAATTGCATTATCCTCCTCACAGCGTCTTCACGGTCAGGGCTACAGATTTTCATGGTTTTCTCAGGCATCCCACCTCCTACTTGAGTCATTTGGTATCTCCATCACAGAGCTTCCCTCAGGCACCCATCAGTATATCAGACGATTCCTCTATCGCACATATCTAGAGCGGACTTGGCATAACCAACTAGGACCCCGATCATGCCACGCTACTTGGAGTCGGGACTATCACATTGCCTCAGATTCACACTAGGACAGCTCAAGGTGTCTTCTCATCAGCTAGCTATTGAGACGGGGAGGTTCCATGGTATTCCCCCAAGGAGGAGCGGATTTGCTAGTTATGCTCTCTAGGTGAGGTGGAGTCTGAGAAGCACTTTATCTTCAGATGCCCAGTATACTATGAGATTAGAGGGCGATATCACTACTTGTTTCGAGACATGCCTACCACTCTACGCTCCCTCATAGCATATGAGGACCCACGATGTGTCGCTTTGTTGGTACGTGAGATGGTCATACTACGGAGAGATTTATACAAGACACCCCAGCATTTTCAGTCACAGCCACTGATCACTTCATTCTTCACTAGATGGAGATCACGTGATTACTGCCCGAGGATGATGATTTTGACGACGACGACTCACATGCTCATAGAGATCAGAGCCAGTGTACCCCCCACCATCACACTACTACCAGGATCACCAAGCATCCCACAAAGAGACGTACTATCACACATGCTCATGCTCCAAACGACGCCGACAGGCTCCAGTGCTCCCTGATGCTGCGGCTCGCACTACATCCTTTTACAACAACAGCACAACAGCATCATAGCCTTGATATCTTGGCACAGACCGATGATTATTATACAGACACTCTCGCATACGTGTGTATTTTAGTTGTAGTTTGTACTAGAAGTTTTCCTTATTACAGTTTTGGAGACGTTTTATACGCTCCCATGGTCTCCCATGGTTACCACATACTTGACATGTACTTCATTAGTCTTATATGCCTTTGGCATGGAAAAGACATTAATATAGCTTTCTCTCTCTCTCTCTCTCTCTCTCTCTCTCTCTCTCTCTCTCTCTCTCTCTCTCTCTCTCTCTCTCTCTCTCTCTCTCTCTCTCTCTCTCTCTCCAAAAAATGAGAATAGACACCCCTCGGGCCCGCGCTGTATATCAAAAAAAATTGCTTTTTTTTAACATTCGTTTTGAACACTGAAACGTCGTTTCGAAACGGGGTCGTTTCGTACGCCCCATTGCGAATGCATTTCAGCGTTCGAAACGCGTTTCGAGGAAACACTGGCTGTCTCTATCATTTTTAACACTTTCACCAAGTATGTCTTTTCCAAAATCTGTGCAGGTCTCCATGTGTTATGTTTTTGGATCATAATCAAATGCCTTGGCCTGACACTCGTCTTTGAACCTGGCATTGACAGCCTAAGAAAGCATAAAATTTGAATCCTGCAAGTTGTGGGTCGGCAACTTGGGGGATAGTTCATTTGACATATGTTGGCCTGACATTTGTCTTTGAGCCTGGCATTGACAGCTTGAGAAAGCATGAAATTTGAATCTTGCAAGTTGTTGGTAGAGGAGGAAGAACAAGCAAAGCTAGATGATTTGTAAAATATGCAGCAACAACTACTTAAGAGCTCTTGCTCTGCCCTAGTTTTGTTTCATGGAGTTTTTGGAGTACCGTTGGTATAGGAGGAAGAACAAGCAAAGCTAGATGTGTCCTGTTAACTTTGAGCAATATCGATAGACATCAATTGCTCTTGGAAAAACCCTTCTATTGATACCCATGATGGCACCGTAAACCTTTCTATTGGTACCCAAATTGGCTCTCCTGAACTCCAGCAATTTCACTAGCTTTCCAAGAATTTTATTGCCAATTGTACAGTGTGCACAATTGAAAAACAACCATCAGATCCCCCATCACTTTTGGTTACAATTTGAATACCATATTGCCAAAAAAAAAAGGGCCTTCCAGGGTGGCATTACAGGCCCTAAATCCGGAACACATTATGGAACGCCCTATGCATGTATGATATATATATATATCTAAGGAAGCGGATGGTGGACGCGGACGTGCGTCCGGACACGGACGCGCCAGGGGTGCGTCCGGGTCCAGACTGGACTCGTCCGATTTTTTGTTTTTTTGAATTTTTTTTAAATTTTTTTAGTGTTATTGAAGGTTAAAAAAAAATGGACGCGTCCGACCCTGCGTCCGGGTCCGGACACCGGATGCAGATTGTTCGCGTCCGGCCCGGACCCTCATGTCTGATATATATATCATTGTGAATTGGGATCAATTCACATTCAAAGCTATTTTTTACCCCATTCTTTCTACTATTTGATTAAACTATTTTTGTGGGATTTCCTTATAGAGGACCACATTGTGTCCTAGGATGAAAATATATCCATGTCACTAATTAGTATTTGCATTAAATTTTGATTTGAGAATGGAAAAGTCAAAATAAAATGCACAATTTGGACCCAACTCTTGGTCGAGACAAAATTACCTTAAAAAAATGTAAATCATCCATAGAATTAATGTAGCGGTTCACCACGGTTCTGAGAACCGTACGGTTCTTAAAAAATTTTGCCCAGAACCGTGGTGAACCGTAATGATTAATGAATTAATTGATTTTTTTTTTTTTGTTTCCACCCCAAAAATATGCAAAAAAAAAAGGCCAAAAAAATCTGTGAAATCTGTCAATCATCTGTGAAATCATCTGTGAAATCTGTGAATTCTGTGAAACCATCTGTGAAATCATCTGTCCATCATGTTGTATCATCTGTGAACAGTATGAAATCATCTGTGAACAATATGAAATCATCTGTGAAATCTGTGAATTTGGTAATGAGTTAATTTACTAAATTAATTAATTAATTAATTAGAGGAACCATACCACGGTTCAAGGAACCGTGGTACGGTTCCTCCCACGGTTCCGGGTTCTATGAAATCATCAAAAAGAATGTAAAGCAACCTGATTAGCACATATCTTTAGCTTTCAAATCTGTTTCGTATTCAAGTATCAAATCTAATACATCAACTGTTTTCTTGAAGCTACAAAATCTCCCCCCTTTTTTACATTTGTTAAAATTTTAAAAAATATTTGGTGGTTTTAACTCTTTTTTTAATTTTTTGGCAAGAGCTCAACTCAACTTCCAGAGAACAATCCAAACTTTCTGGGAACAAAGAACAGTATACCTCGCAAAGTGAACAAAACGTTTTTTGAGCTCTACTTGGGGATGATGAATGGTCTGCACTAAGTAGTTTATGCTTAAATTCATATCAAAACAGGGAAAAACAGAAAATTTAATTAATTCTTTTTTGAAACAGATGATCTTACTGAGCTTCATTCAAAATTTCACCAGATACTAAAAACTGGGAGTGGAATCTGACTTCTGACCTCAAGGAGATGAAAGGAAGTCCAAACATCTCACCACTTATTGGAATCTGTGAGCTACTTGACACAGTAATATAAGAAAACCAAGCGACATGTCACAAGGATTACGTCCTTGCAAAGAAAGGCTCCCCCTCTGGACTCCCACTCAAAGTTCTTTAAACCAGGAAAAATCCTAACTGCTGAAGTCCCCAGTGAAAGCGTGCTGGTCACACATAATCTTAAAAGGATCGCAATATGCTTACAATCAGCTCAACAAAAGATGCAAGAAACCCTAGCCAGGGATGGATGATCATATGGAAAGAAGACATACCCCAGGATGGTAGCAACACGCATCATCGGGATTGTCCTCCAGCGAAAAGAAGGCGTCACAGCCGATTCTTTGGCATCGCAACTGATTCGCCATTCCCCTCCTCTCTAAGCTCCCTATGAATAGGACGTGCAGCAGCAGCAAGCAAGCCAAGTTTCCACTGCTGCTTCTTCTTCTTCTTCTTCTTCTTCTTTTATATATTGTGATTGCTTGCTCTCTCTCAAAAACCTCACATTATCGCTATTTTTCATCCAGAACTATAAAAAACCCTAAAAATTGAAAATCTGTGCGCGGTCGCGTTCCTCTATCTTTGCGATGCGATTTTATACCTATTTTATGCCTTGCCTTGCCTTGGTTAAAACATATTTTAAATAGATTTGTTTTATGAAATATAGTGAGTACAATGTACATGTATATTTTTTATAAAATTTATTGATCATTACTAAAATAAAGTTTCTTTGTATAAATAAATATAGTATAGGTTGTATTTGTCACTTTTGTTGTGTTTCAAGTGGAGTTACATGTATGTATATGTGGGGGAACTTTAGTTTTTCGTCTAACAAGTTGTTAGGGAAAAAAAAAACTACTTATTTACTTTAACATTTTGAATGTAATAGATATAAAAACGTTTCTCATGATGTGTCAAGGAACTTGTTCACTGATATATTGCATGTGTAAGCAAGCAATAATTTATTGCATGTGTTTGTTTTTTTTAAGTCCATAAACACAAAATAAAATCTAATGTATGATTCTTAAATTTGTAACGATAGTATAATAGTAATTGTGTGTGTTTTTGTTTATAATAATAATAATATGGTCATTATAATATGTGTACATTGTTTGATAATAAAAATAGTCTAAACACGTAAACATGCTAATTGTCATTATAAATTTATATTAATTCGCTTGGAATATGTAATAAACAGGAGAGTGATCACTCCACTATGCATGTGTTGATCCTGAGGTACATTTGAAGTTTTGGTTATTGGTCCAGAACAAAAACAACAATTCAAGCAATCGACATTATATGGATTGAATTTTTTAATATAACAATAGACATAAAAGCAAAGTATGAACATTCTCATATATATGAATTTTACGACATAAACAAAACTTGGACTTCAGTTCACAAAATAGTAAAAGAATTTCAAACTGGAAACTCGGCTTTAAATATAGTAACTAGAAAACAGTTTCCAATCTGTGTTACAGTTGCACGTACAATACATCGTGCACAAGGACTAACTATGAACACATTGATTTTTAATCCGAACGGTATTCGACAACATGGTTTGGCATATACATCATTGACACGTGTATGGAACATAGACAACCTACATTCCGTTTTACCTTTACAAACAAATAATTTCAAACTAGATAAAAAAGTTTAAATTGAGAACGACCGACTTTCTACCTCGGCAAAATGGTACTTGTCTATATCTGACACCCGGATTCATTGTAACGCGTATCTTATTGTCTACTCATTGAATACTCGATCCTTACAAAATCACATTCTTGATATTTGTGCCGATCCAAACCTAATGTCATCACATATATTATGTCTGCATGAAACAAAAAACATGTACAAGCACCCATATTTTTCTCCTTTTTTTGTACATTGAACAATTACAAATTCATAGGAACAACTATAACATATAAAAAAAATCAAACACTTCAAAAATACACAATGCATAATACTGAAACTGTAGAAATTTTATACACTATATTTAATACCAGCCTATTATTACATATATGTATCATGACATTATATCGAAAACCACATTCAAACCTAACATCTTTTTTGCATATAATAGTGCAAAACATTCAGCGATCGGATTTAGCCCTTTCATGCTTATGTATGGTTATCAACCTCGATCACCAATTTGTGTTGGCATGAAAAACCTTAGAGTGCAAGTCGTAGCTAATTTCCTTGCGGATATGCAAGAAAATTTACAACTGGCTAAAGATAGCATAAGATGTGCCTAGGACAGGGCAAGGCACTATGTTGATCTATCTCGGAAGCACAAGGTATTCTTGGTCAACAACTGGGTGTTTTTGAGGGTCCCTAGTCACTCTAGGGGCTTGAAAACTATTAAGTGTGCAAAGTTGATGCCTAGGTATTGTGGTCCTTTTAAGGTTATCGAAGTGAGAAACAAGGTTGCATACAAACTAGATCTTCTAGCTAACATTGGAATTCATCATGTTTTCCACATTAGTAAGTTAACACCATCGTTGGGGGTTGGAAAAACTGTGGTCCCTGTGGAAGATCTAGTGGAGCTTCTTCGTGATGAGTCCGCGAGTGGACCACCTGAACCCGAGGCGTTTGTTAATAGCCAGTAGAAAACTTTAAGGAATAGAGTGCTTCAGGAATTTTTAGTTAGGTGGAGGGGCAAATAAAAAAAAGAGAATACCTGAGAAAAGGAGGTTGATCTCTCGAAGAATTTTTCAAAGTTTTTCCTACAAGGAAAGATTCAAGTTTGAGGGAAGAAATGCTACATACCTATGTAACCAGCAGTGCTTTAGTGACCCCTATATGTCCATTTAGTGTTGGAGGCTAAATGGCAAGTTACGATAAGGGGTACCCTTAGGATTAAGGATAGGTGCCTTTGGATAAGGGCAGACAAGTGACTATACCTTGGTCGGAGGTATGGAATCAAGTTACCCTTGGATAAGGGGTACCCTTAGGATTAAGGATATGTGCCTTTAGATTAAGGTATTGGTGTCCTTGGATAAGGGTAGGTAGGTGTCTATGCCTTGATTGCAGGTATGGAACTGAGTGAGGTATTAGAAAGTCATTACCATGGGTGTTTTGGCTATTTTTCTAAACCTTGGGCCTCAACATTGAACCATATCACTTTATTGGTCTTGGACCAAAGTATGTAAGCACAACTTGGGCAATGGGACCTAGTAGGAGGGCACACTTCCAAGGTGTCCATTGAATTTCCAACTCCCACAAGAAAGGCATTCAAAGAGTCATAGGTTATGAAAGAAGTCTCTTGACCTCCATAAGCCTATGAAGGTCCTTAACTGCCCTAGGCCTCTCTCTTTCTCATTGGTTGTGCATAAAACTCCATAGTGTATTGGAGGGTGCCATTTGTCATCTATATGAGGGGAGGAGGGTGTCCATAGGGAGGAGGAGAGACCTCTTTTGTTTGTTATGCTTATGCTCTAGTGTGGCTACTAGTGTATAGAGTGTTTTCTTGTGTGTAGTATGCTTAGGATTTGGATCTTGCTTATGGTATGAGACATAAGTAGGGTTTGGATCTTGAGTATGCTATGGTTTGTGGTGGTATTTAGTTACTCGTTAGCAAGGGGGTGGTAGATTAGCCAAATTGCAGGATTGCATGTGCTAGCTAGCTTGGTTGGGTGGTGAATACTTGAGGCCATTTGTTATCTACCTTTGTGATTAAGATTAAGGACATAGGTGGAGGAGAGATCCATGGAGGCCTGAAGATCCTTACTTGTAGGTGGAGGCATCCTAGCTTGGAGTTGGGGAGCATCTTGGAGCTTGCAGGTTACTTGGAGGACCTTTGGAGGCACTACCTTTGGATTAGGAGGACTTCTTGACTTCATTTGTAATAACATAGTAGATCCATATAAGATTAATCGTGCATATATGAGAATAATCTCACTATGACCCTATACATACACATATGTCCTTATTTGGTAGATTTTCAAAAATCCACATATGTTACTCTCATATCTCACTGAGAATCTTGTAACTCATCTACCAAAGAATTTCTATTTGTCATGAGTAAATAACATATTCGGAAAATCTTTGAGACAAATAACATATTCTAGTTTTATCTAATATATACATTCTATGATCAAACTTACTCCTATTCCAATCAAAATGGAATTGGTAACTTTTGACCTTTCTCAGTACTACTTATAGATAATTATTCAAATTTCAAACCAGTTCTAGTTCCAGATTGTTTCAAACAATCCCTAGAGAATTTCTCTTTTTCGAAAAGTTTCAACTTGGTATCATACGCTGGATTTATCCAAAATTACTTCTAGAAAATCGCATTTGTATACTACAACTAGATCTCTTTTGAAAATTATGCAACCAACAGATTCATAGATAGAATTTCATTCCATCACTTCACCCCTCCTTTTAAAGAAATTAACAACTTCTATAAAAGTTAACTGGAAAGATGTATATGAAAATATCTAAATCCATGAAAAGTCAGTAATAAGTGCCTTTCTCAAAAAAGAATTCACTCTATTACATACAGAACTTTTCCTTCAAATATTTTCAACCTGAGTGACAGGAACTATCATTCCTTTGAAATTCATTTGTGCAGAAGAGATATCCTGGGTTTCAGAAATTGAAACACGATCACCTTAGATTTTTTCCGAATTCCAAGTCCATTCATAGAAGTAATAATTCATATGATATAATAGTCTTTCAAAAGACTAACTTCATGTTGGAATAACCAGTCTAACGTCTAATATTCAAGAAATTACTAAGTAAAAGATTGATTAAGAAAGTGATAAATAGATTCAAGGGTTTTTTGATTTTGTAAATTAAGAGATACCTCATTGGGATCTGGATTAAACCTCAAAATTTCACAAAATACTCCAACATTTAATCAATGGTATTCTTTTTCCATATTGCAAATAGGTACTCAACTTCACCACTGATAATAAGATCTTTACAGTCTTAGAATTCTCTTTTAAAAAATACTGATGTCCCATACCACCAGTTGGATTCACAAATTCTGGATAAGTAGCATACTTTTTGAAATTATGGTAGAGTGCACTTCTACATGGGTTTTTGGGTAAAAGATGCTACAAATTTGTAGGAATCTAGATGCAATTTCATGATTTCTTGGGGAAGCTTTCAAATGGTGTTGAGTGCTCTACAATGGCTGATTTAGTTACTTATTTCATTGCTGGATTTCGCTCAGCTAAAGTTGTAAATAACATGTATCAGTCCACAATGTTCTGAATCTGCTTGTTTTGTTCAAGTTCATATATAATTGATTGTAAATCAATATGTCCAGGTTGTATGGACGGTTGGGAACATAAGTGCATGATTCCAGTTATAACATGCTGAGAATTAGTGAACAAATTTTGTTCCAAATCCTCTTGTAAATCTACATGTTAGGAACATAAGGTGAAGATTGTAGTTGCTTATACTTCAAGTAGAGAAAATTTAAGCTATGAATGTAAGTAGAGACCAACCCCCTCCTTGGGACTGCTGTTCCCTACAAGATCACAATCTCCTCTTTGTTTCTGTAAACCTAAAAATTTACAGGAGGAAGCATTAGAGTTTGTGCAAGAGTAGAGATTGTAAGAGGATGTAACCCTATTTGTTGCTCTTCCACTATCCACCATTTGGGTATCTTTCAACTCCCATAAAACTAGATTTCTGGCAACTCACCTATTTTTTTGCCTCAATCAGTTGTGTTCGATTGCTTGAAAGAGACAGTTGATAGTGAAACTATTCCTAGATAACTATGTTGTCTGAGGTTTAGTCTCTCGGTTGTTTTAAGAGTCCATGAAGCTGCTGGAGACCTGATAACTATAAACACAAAGCATGATCAAACCAACGAGGTTTCTTGGAGGAACCGTGACTCGTTGATGTTTGGAAAGCACTATTCTTTTAGTTGAATGCTATAGAAGAGTTGTGTGCTGCATGTCTACAGCCATGGATTAGATTTTCTCTACAATGGCAATAGAAGAAAAGGAGTTGAAACGTTATGATCACTTGGCACCAGAGATGGTGATTGTAGAACGGTAGTAGTGGTCAGTAGTTTGGCAGAGGATGAGTGCGATCCAGACTCCTATTGTTATGTCCATGGCCAATAAGTAGGATTCAATATACTCCTAGTCTTGGATACACGGTACACCAGTAAATCAAGTTATTAGTTATGCCATGTCATACTGGATGTGACCTGAAAGTAACTACTATCCTTGTGAGGCCCAAAATACACTAAATGGAGTTTAGACAAGGTATGAGATAGTGTATGCATGTGTAGAGTTATCAATAGCAATTCTATGAATAGTTGGTCCATGCTTAGGACTCTATTCTAGGTGAATCTATGTATAGGAAACTTAGGGCTATGCATGGCTATGTGCCCAGGTTGCTTTTGGCTCTATATATTGAGGCCAACTCACCCTACTCCTCATCGTGGTCATTGATTCATTGCCAGGGTTTCAATCTACCTTCATGCTTCTTATTCCTTGGCTTGGGGGTGAAGCTTCTAGAGTTGATTGGTTGCTTTTACTTGGTTGGGTGGTTGCTCCATAGTGTGTTTTCCATTGTGTTTTGTCTTGTAAGCAGGATCTTAGGGAGCTTTCCTTATATTGGTATTAGAGCAAGGCTTACAAAGATTGGAGAACATGGAGAAGAGCTACCTTTCGTCGAAATTGGAAATTCTCTTCCAAGGTGGATAGCAGGGGTGCAAGTGGGTGTACTATCCCGGTTTCAATGTGCATGTTGCTAAGATCCATTACTCTTTGGATTCTTTGTGGTTTTATGGATAATTGTCCTTGAAGGCCAATTTGTGATGTCTTTTTGGAGTTTTTTCTTGTGTAGATCAAATCTTTGGTAGATCTGAATTTTTCAGCAAGTGTACTTTCATTTTAGGATTCATTAATGATGAAATTAATGATGCATGCCGGTTCTTTCCAATGATTTCTCGAAGCTAGAACCAAGAATTCTAGCAATTGAACTTGTAGGAAGTAAAAAAAGTTCAAAAAATGACCATTTTTGGTGATTTTTGAGGGATGGATCTCTCCAAATCCATAAGGAGATCATTTTGGAATTATTTACAGCATGATTAGCATTATCTTCCCAACAAGCTATCAGACCTGTAAACGATGGCCGGTGGCTTATGCACCATCTCCATCAAGTTTGAAATTATTTTGACTTCTACAAATCAAGAAATCTTCGTTCTCAGCCTATACTACATTTTAGGATCAGTATGAATGCTTCATGGAAGTCTAATTGATTTTTAAGACTGTTGGTAGCATTGATTTTGGGCTAGGATGGGTGTTTGCACGTTTTTGAGTGATTTTGTCTTGTGGAAATGTGCCCTACTACAGATTTTATGACACTTTGATCTCGCATGTGTGAAGCCTAGGTGGAAGGCTGATGTAGCAAGCATCTTGTTCACTTGATCTCCCTCTGTACTGAGCTTTACAACACCCAATTTGGTGTCCTGTAGCCAAGGTTATGATCATTTGAAATTTTGCAGTTTTGTGAGTAAAATTGGAAAATTTGGAATTGTTCTGATTGCATGCCAGTCATTTTCTTAATTTGTAGTATTGTGCTTGCATGGATTAGTTGCATGCTGATTCTCAGAGTGAATCTGACATGCATGGGATATTTACAATTGATTTGAGTGGTCATACGCATGTGCTCTGACAGTTGGGTCACAACTCAGTGTTAATGGTTGACAAATTCTGTAAAATTGAAGTTTATGTAAAAAATTCCATAATGACGTTTGTGACTGATGTAGTGTGCATTGCATGCCCGTTTGACATTGGGTTAGTAACATTAGAAATCAGACAATGTTTCAATTTTTTCGATTTTGATTGCCTTTTTTACTAACAGTATTTTCGTCAGAATTTTTGAATTACATAAAATAAAGCAAAAATTGAGTTTCTAAAAAAGAATCAAAATTCGGTCATTTTTTTCGTTGTCTATGGAATTAGTTTAGATTAGTGAATTGATTAAACTGAGTTTATCAGTCAGAATTGATCACAGTGTTTTCACTAAGTCTAAATTATTTTTCAGTGATAAATAAGTTAAAATTGACAGAAGGAACCGCAATAAAATTGCCGACAGGGTTACTATACTGTCATTCTTTTCACTTTTGGAGTTGGGAACTCCTAGATTGAAAGTTAAAATTTGAATTTTTTTTCTGTTTTGTTGAATTTCAATTTGGTAAAAATTTGAAGTTAGTTATCAGTCAAGTGAACGTTTGTGCAAGATACTCATTAAATTTGATTAAAATCGTCAAACAATATGAAATGACTAGAATTTTGATTGGAATAGAAGTAAGTTTGATCAAAATTTAAGTCTAAGAGTTTTGTATTGGAACAACCTAATCTTAGTTTTAGTACTAGGATCAGAGAGGGGTGGAAGAAATTATGCTATTAAAAAAAATTGGATTGGAAAACTACTGAGAGTGAATTTTATTCGCCTCATAGATTTTCTGGATATGTTATTTACTCATGAGAAATAGAATATATTTTGTAGCTGAGTTACAAGATTTCAGTGAGATATGTGAGTAACTTATGTGGGTTCTGAAGGAATCTGCTAGGAAAGAATGTGATTATGTACTGGGTCATAGTGAGATTATTCTCATATGTGCATGATTAATCTTGTATGAATCAACTGTGTAATCCTAGTTACTAAGGTTATCTGGTGAACATAAGCATATGATCAATTATTGTTTTGACAGATACTTGCAGAGTTAACAAATCTTTGTATGGAAGATTTATGGATTAACTTATAAATGATTTGCGTAAGGATCTAAATGTGGTGTTATACTAGTTCTTCACCTAGACATTTGAGATTTTTGAATCATTGGCAATTAACTTAAGTACTTGATTACTCCAAGATGACGTTAATTGGTAAAACGATCAGTGTGATGTGAATTCACCAGAAACTGATGGTTTTGATTTATATTGCTTGTAAGACGCATAATTAGTAAATCATTTGGGTTCATCAGTTGAAATTATGTGCAATGCATATACAGTTTTCTTGGGATAGAGTAGACCAGATTGAGCGTACACTGTTAGCACGTTAAGTCAATTCATGTCTAATCCTAGGATCTCTCATTGGAAAGCATTAAAGAGAGTGATGAGATATATTCAGGGAAGTTTAGATCACATTTTATGCTATAATGGAAATGCTATCGACCCACTCATCCTGCGAGGCTACTCTGACTCGGATTGGGGAGGAACAGTCTCTACCAGAAAATCTATCTCCGGGTTTTGTTTCTATCTGGCAGGGGGACCAATTTCGTGGAACTTAAGGAAGGAGAAATCAGTTGCACTTTCTTCGACCGAGGTAGAGTACATTTTAGCATGTCAAGCTTCAAAAGAAGCTGTATGAATCAGGTTGTTACTACACGACTTACATCACACTCAGTTCAATGCTACCACCATTCTGTGTGATAACTTGAGCTTTATTTCACTGTCATTGAATCCCAGATTTCATGGCAAATCCAAGCACATAGAAATCCAGTATCATTTCATTCAGGAGAAAGTTTTCTCAGGGCAAGTGATCCTTCAATATTGCTCCACAACAGAAATGGTCGCAAACATCTTCACTAAAGCGCTTCCCAAGATCAAGCATCAGAAGTTCTTCAATATGCTTAACCTGACAAAGATACCAAGGCATCAGCCGTGACCTTAAGCTTTCTATTAGACTGCGTGAAAATTGTCAACATTTCCTAGCTAGTTTGAGGCCTAAATTGGCAATTTTTGTATATAGTTTTGGATCTAACTTTCACACATGTAAAAGAGGCCTAGATATTTTTATTTCAGTATACATTTCATATTGAAGAAGTCTCAAACTTTAGGACCTTTGAAATGACACCAAAATCATGTTATTTGGACATATAGCCCAAAATTGACTATTTTAGGCTACTCGTGCCCTAAAATTGGGTCCTAAGTTCTAGAGAGAGGAGAGAGAGTCATCTCTCTCACCTATATTAGGCTGAAATTCATGGATAACAGGTTGGAGAAACTTATTGTATTGTTGAGAGAGATCAATAGATCATTGTCACAGTTTCTTCCTCCATTGTGAGCATTGCTTTGTGTATTCTCTTCAAGCTCTTGTGTATGATCTTAGGTGCTATCCAAAAGTGGTAGGCTGTTGTTACATGACTTGTTTGCTGTTATTTTTGGCTACCATCAGTATCTTTCATTAGTTTCTTTTGTCTCTTGAATGCTTTGTCAAGTTCATGTGTATGAAAGGTAGCATTAGGATGCTTTGCCATTTCTAGCTTTTGTAGCTTGTTGTGCAAAGATCTTAGCCAAGTATTTTGGGAGTTTGGATCCATTCAAGATCCACTTTTTTCACATGGTATCAAAGCTAGTTGGCTGTTACTTTAGTCAGGTTTCCATTTATGGTGATATTTGGATGTTTGATCAAGTTCTAGCATGATTATGCGTGCATTGTTGATCAAATCTTACTAACCTTTGTTTGTTGAGTTGAACAAAAGTATATTTCAGGTCTATTGAAGATCAGAGGCTGAGAAGAAGCTATTTTGGATCAGATCATAACACCTATTCATTTGTTGATTGTGAGGCTTGTGCATATTCAATACTAACAATGTCCTTTTGGGTGAACAAATTGTCAACAATCTTTTGCATAAATTTTGGTGTACCTTGTTGAGCATGTAAGTAGCTCTCCTTATGTAATTTGATTGGAGAATTTGCTGGAAGGTTTTAACCATTATGCAAATGTGTTTTCAGGTTCTTAACATGTTGAGGAACATTCTCATGTGAAGTGATCTTAGATCTACATCTAAACACCAAGATTTTACAAGCTAGTGAAGCTGGTCTTGTGATTCACTAAGTGTGCTCTTTCATTCACCTCTAAAGCTTGTATTCATCATTTGTTGAAGTTTATAAACTTTTAGAAGTGTGGTTCACATGTGGTTCTACAAGTTGAATCAATATCTTAGTGTGTTGATCATATGTTGATCAAGTTTGTTCAATTCTAGGTATTCTTGGCAGCCTAGTCTTGTGTATTTTCTAAGAATGCAAGTAACTCTTCACATAATAACTTGATTTGGTCACTTGCTGAAAAGTTTGAGAGCTTAAGCAAGAGTGTGTTCAAGCTGGTTTGAGTTTGTAATCCATTCTTAGTGTGTGCAAAGTGTTACATGTGTTTCAATCTTCCTTTCTATGCTTGGAAACCAGCCAAGTTCAAGATAGACATTGAATGCCTTGAAGAAACTCTTTGAATCAAAGTCCACATCTAGGGTATTGACCCTAAGGAGACAAATATTTTCTAGTAGACAAAGAGAGGGAGAAAGTGCTCATGCATTTGTCTTGAGGGTTAAGTCCTGAAGTGATGATCTAGCATGCATCGATGAAAGCATAAAGGATGGTGAAATAGTCTAGGTTATGTTGAATGGTTTGCTAGATGAACATGCTAACCTTGTGAAAAGTTTTGCCATTCAAAGTGTCTTGCCAAGTGTGGTTGACTTGCAAGAAATTTTATTGGCTGAAGAACATAGGTTGCAATCAAAGCTTGATGGTCCATCCTTGCAAGGTGGAGGTGAAGAGGCTTTCTTCACAAAAGGCAAAGTCAAAGCCAAAGGTAAAGGCAAAGGGAAATGGTCCAAAGGTGGTAACTCGGATCATGATGATCCCTCTTCCTCCTCCTCTTCTACTTCTTTTAGAAAGAAAAATAAATCAAAGTTCAAGTGCTTTTAATGTGGGATAAAAGGTCATTTTTCAAATGAATGTCATAAGAAGCAAAGTAATGAAGGTAGCAAGCAAAATTGGCAAATTGTTGACAATGTAGGATCAAGGGTTGTATGCAAATCTTGTGGAGACACTTCAAGTATTTCAAGTTCAGATTTTGCTCATTCAAATGGAGCAGAGAACACATCATTTTGGCATTCATCTACTCACATGGTGCATTCACTATGGGCATAGTGGAATGTGGATGAGGCATGCAAATACTTGTTGGTTACTTTCACTTACAACTTGTTTGCTACTGTTTTACAGAGAATTCAAAGGTGGATACATGGAGAAATCCTTTCATTATGATTCTATGTTCTTTTACATGTATCTTGTTCACCATTCTATGTAAAATTGATGTAAGAAATAGTGAAGCATCCTATATGGACACTATTATCTATATCAATTATGTTGTACTTCATAATGTACATATTAGAACACTTGAGAAGAGATCTATTATCATGATGGAGATCATTCTTAGGTTGGAGCAAAGTAGTGTTGTAAAAGTAGCAAGTTAAGTTGAAGAGGGAGTGTGAAAATTGTCAACATTTCCTAGCTAGTTTGAGGCTTAAATTAGTAATTTTTGTACATAGTTTTAGATCTAACCTTTCACACATGTAAAAGAGGCCTAGATACTTTTATTTTAGTATATATTTCATATTGAAGAAGTCTCAAACTTTAGGACCTTCGAAATGACACCAAATCATGTTATTTGGACATATAGGCCAAAATTGGCTATTTTAGGCTACTAGTGCCCGAAAATTGGGTCCTAAGTTCTAGAGAGAGGAGAGAGAGTCATCTTTCTCACTTATATTAGGCTGAAATTCATGGAGAACAGGTTGGAGAAACTTATTGTATTGTTGAGAGAGATCAATAGATCATTGTCACAGTTTCTTCCTCCATTGTGAGCATTGCTTTGTGTATTGTCTTTAAGCTCTTGTGTATGATCTTAGGTGCTATCCAAAAGTGGTAGGCTACTGTTCCATGGCCTGTTTACTGTTATTTTTGGCTGCCATCAGTATCTTTCATTAGTTTCTTTTGTCTCTTGAATGCTTTGTCAAGTTCATGTGTATCCAAGGTAGCATTAGGATGCTTTGCCATTTCTAGCTTTTGTAGTTTGTTGTGCAAAGATCTTAGCCAAGTATTTTGGGAGTTTGGATCCATTCAAGATCCACTTTTTCCACAAACTGTTTTTGCATCTAGCAGCTGATTGTAACAGGAGAGCTGTTCCGCAATATTTTTTCTCTCTTCTTCATTCGCATTCTTCGCACTCCCTTGCCCCATCATCTATCACTCGGGTTAAAAATATATAAAAAAAAATTCCTATTTGTAATAGAGTGAATCCTTTAGTGGAAACACTTATTACTGACTTTTCTTGGATATAGATATTTTCATATGTCATCTTTCTAGTTAACTTTTGTGGAAATTGATAATTTCCTTAAAAGGAGGGGTGAAGTGATGGGATAATATTCTATCTAAGGATCTGTTGGTTGCATAGATTTCAGAAGAGAACCAGATATGGTATAAAAATGAGTTTTGGTCTGAACTATAAGTAGTACAATGAAAGGTCAAAGGTTACTAATTCCATTTTGATTAGAATAGAAGTAAGTTTGATCAGAATTTAAGTTTGAGAGTTCTGTATTGGATCAACCTAATCTTAGTTTTAGTACTAGGATTAGTGAGGGGTTGATTGAGTGGAAGAAATTACATAATTAGAGGTAAGTTGGATTGAAAAATTGCTAAGAGTGAATGTTATTAGACTCAGAGATTTTTCAAATATGTTATTTACTCATGAGAAATAGAAAATCTTTTCTAGATGAGTTACAAGATCTCAGTGAGATACGTGAGTAACATATGTGGGTTCTAGAGGAATCTGCCAGATAAGAGTGTGTTTATGTACTGGGTCATAGTGAGATTATTCACTTACGTGCACGATTAATCTTGTATGAATCTTCTGTGTATTCTTGGTTACTAGAGTTATTTGGTGCACTTAACCTAGTCGGTCAACATAAGCATATGATCAATTATTGTTTTGACAGATACTTGTAGAGTTAACAAATCTTCGTAAGGAAGATTTATGGATTAACTTATAAATGATTTGGGTAAGGATCTAAATGTGGTGTCATACTAGTATAATTGAATTCTTCACTTAGACATTTGAGATTTCTGAATCATTTGTAATTAACTTGAGTAGTTGATTATTCCAGGATTGAGGTAGGGATTATCCCGTCGACATATTAAGTTTAGGTTGCCAATTTCTCTCTTCTCCTCTTGCTTCATATGGCATGGCTTGGAGGCTAGATCCAGGTTTGATCTAGGATTGTTTGGGTGGTTTGGCTCCATAGTCTCTCCTATTGTATTCTCCTATCCTCATCTTAGGGGTTATCCCTTTGGGTCTTTACAAGCACTTGGGAAGCGAAAGATCAATGTGTTGCTGCAACTAGGGAAATCTTGATATGAGAGTGGCACTTCTAGAAAAGCAACTATGGTATATTTGATGTAATCATGTGTCTCTCAACTATTGTTAAGTTGAATGGATTTCCTATTGAGTGTTTGTCGAAATGGTTACGATAATTGAATAGATTTATAATTATCAAATATTATAATGTTTTGGCTACATGTGGACTATTGATAGAGGTTAGTTGAGGTCTATTAGCTGAGGTCTACGACTCAATAGACAATATTTTGAGTCTTTATTGCTATCTGCTTGGTTGATATGATACAAAACAAGTGTAGTTCTGATGAGCTGAGAATCTATGTGGATTCTCTTATTAGTAAAATACTAACATATTATGAATATATTTCAAAATGTGGCTTGTATCATCTTGCATTCCTCTTTTGTGCTGAATGGTCCCTCATAGTTTAGGGTTTAGGGTTTAGAATACCCAACTCAACAGACCATAAGGATCCCACCCCAAGGACCACAAGGAGGCTTCTTGTAGTCCAGACCACCGCAAGGGATTGCAAAAAGGCTCCTTGTGGTCCCGCATGGTTTAGGATTTAGGGTACCCAATCCAATGGACCATAAGGAGCCCACCCACCCCAAGGGACCACAAGGAGCCTTCTTGTGGTCCAAACCACCGTAGAGACCGCAAGGAGCCTCCTTGTTATGGCCATATTCGGTTAAGGACCTGGAATAGTCCTAATATGGTAGACCGGCCCTCCAGTATTCAAGATTATTGGTCATGTCGAGATTTAATTCCATGTTGAGGCCAGTTTGTGACTAATTACCTTGAGAGGACCCAGACAATCTAATTGAGACATATGCAATATTGCATGTACATGTGACAGATATAGGCAAGAGGACTGCATGAAGAGATGTGATCTATTTATAGTTGACATGCATGGGGGTTGCATGGTTTCATGCATAGGACTCTACTCTCTATATAATGAGGTAGGGATTCTCCTGTCGACATATTGGGTTTAGGTTACCAGTTTCTCTCTTCTCCTCTTGTTTCACATGGCATGGCTTGGGGGCTAGATCTAGGTTTTTTAAATCTAGGATTGGTTGGGCGGCTTTGGCTCCATAGTGTCTCCTATTGTGTTTTCCTATCCTCATCTTAGGGGCTCGGCTAAGATTTGGTCTTGGATAGGTTGGAGGCAAGCTCTACATCGGATTGGAAGCACATGGAGTTATGTCCCGGATTGGAGTGCGAATCTCTCAAGGGGAAAATTGAGTTTTAGATCCTCTAATTCTGGTTTGAAGAATACTGGCAAGAAGAGTGGTAAAGTGCACTTCCACCGGGTTATCCTTTTGTTAATATTGCCTCTTATTGGAGTGATTCACTTTTGATTTTTTGTAGAACCTTGAGAGGATTTCTATTGATGTAGGATGATTTGTGATTATGAATCTAGTAGCTTGTTTCCCATGTCATTACAGATTAATAATAAGCGGAACTAGTTATGTTTGTTGATAGACTGGATGTGTTCAATTTATCATGTAAAACAGATTGTTGGAAACTAGTAACCATGATTCTGCTATTTGCATGTTGAGAAAATTTAATCCTCCAGTGCAGTATGCCAAGTATGGATTATTGATGGAACTGTTGTTATACAACTCTTTAATGGTATGATGTTTAAGTAGAGACTTGCTAAACCTCATTCATATGTTTTTCTATTCCCTGGAAAATCGTGAACGATTCCACTTTCTGATTGGTTTAACCTTTTAAGTTATGAGAGTAGTGTTGTGTGGGGAATGATTGGAATAGGAAGCATGCAAATCCGGTTGTAGTAATAAGTGAGTTGTAGCTGTGACTGGTGTCAACCCGTGTTCTGTTGGCTATGGTTTTTTCATCGTGAGATTGAGAAAGGGATGGGAGTTAACCTCATTAAACTCTAGAACATTCTTCTTCAATTCACAGAGGTAGCAATAATGAGAAAGGACAGTAAAATCATGTCTGCTATTGGACTGAAAGTAGTGTTTTCTTTTGCTTGCTGAGGGCAGGGAGATAACCGTGTTAGCGGTTCCAAGTTGCTCTTGCTTTCCATTTTATGTGTATATCCATCCGGAAGACCTGGGAACAAAGTAAGGAAACCAATAAGGATTAAGCTCCCCTTCATCTATAAGTTTTTGCATGACAAAAGTGAGATCCTGTTACCTTTTTCTTTGAGTTGATACAATTCTAAATGGAGGAAAGATGTGAGATCTGTTCGTTTTACCAATAACTGCGACCTGGAATCAGATGGAATATTTC
Organism: Diphasiastrum complanatum; assembly: GCA_029204225.1. Lineage (NCBI taxonomy): Eukaryota > Viridiplantae > Streptophyta > Lycopodiopsida > Lycopodiales > Lycopodiaceae > Diphasiastrum > Diphasiastrum complanatum. The sequence goes on along the minus strand of MU832203.1, from coordinate 8,471 downwards.
CAGTAAAGGCGCAGCTGAGGGATGAATGTTTGGAGCATTTCTGAAGTCTCTGCTTAGCATTGTATCAACATGATGTGGAGCTCAGGCTTGAAGAGGGGTGGATGTTTGTGGAATCTACCAAAGGCTTGTCTTGTGAAAAATGTTGGTGAAGAAGGAGCTGTTGCGCTTCTCCTTGGCAGAGTGAATGAGTGGAGTTTGATGCGAGTTGTGGAAGAGGATTGACGATGTTCATGTTCCTATCTCCTCGCGATCCAACTATGGAAACTCTCTCTCTCTCTCTCTCTCGAGGATGCGGGTGACCACTTTGTGAATGAACCTGTGGTGGCCTAGATGGATTGTGGTGAAACCCTTAGGGTTAATTGCAACCTTGCAAAAACTTAATAATTGAAGTGTGGCCTTGTGTGGAATTTTCGGGAATTGGAAATTCTAGAAAATTTTATGGCTTTTGTTTAGTTGAGAGACTCTGCATAGGTTTTTTCTTTCATATTATCCGAGTAAACCTCTGTATGCTTTAAGGTTAACCTTTGATTATTTTGCATGCGAAGGGAGCTTGTGCGTTGTAATAGGCATTACGACATCGACTACTCTTCCAATACGACATAAAAAATAATTAGGTCTAGTAAGGATAACCATAAGAAAAATCTATGTATTGAATTTTCTAGGCCATAAGGGGTGACGATATAAGTTTTGCTATCCTAACAAAACGTCTATGATTTTGGTTCATAGATTTAGGATTGACAATGGGATAATCGTTCTTGATGGGCTATCTTTTCCAAGATGGTACTCGGTTCAAAAAAATTTACTTTTTCTAATACTGTGCTCGATGGTGACTAAACTTTGGAAACATGTGTTTTCCCCAAATATAAGTTAAAATTAATTTTTTTTTTGTTGAATTTCAAATTGGTTAAAAATTAAAATCGATTACTTGTCTGGTATATTTTTAGTTAATACTAATAATTCGAAATGGATCAAGTGAACGCTTGTGCAAGATGCTCGTCAAAATTGACATTAAAACCATTAGACAATATGAAATGGCCAGATAAAATAAGTGATGATAAAACTCTTTATCCGATCAATGGAATCTTGTTTGGATACAGTCTAAGAGTTCTGACATCCTTTTGGTAGGATTTCCATTCATGTAATTTTGAGTTTGGTTCCAGGTGAATCATATTCAAAAGATCAGACTAGTAGTGTTTTACATACTAGTAGATGATTTTTTATTCAGCCCAGATATAGGATAAAAATGAAATTGTTTCAGACTTTTTCTTAAAAAAACGAGAAATAGATTTGAGGGCCTCTGATTTTATAAATAATGAGATACCACATTGGGACCTAGATTACACCTCAAAATTTTCCAAAATAGCCCGCACTTGATCGAGTGGTTTCTTTTTTTTTTTTCCCATATCGCGACTAGGTACTAAAACACACCATTGATCATCAAATCTTTACAATCCTAGAATTTTCTTTCCAAAATTACTGATGTCCCATACCATTAGTTTTTCTTTCCAGAAAACCCTTAACCGTCTCATCTGATATTCTAGAGATCCGTTGATCATCTAATTGTCCTATAATCCCTATAGGATATTATCTCTTATTCCCAAAGCACTGGAGAATCCATTTATTCGGATGGATTCCATAAATCCACATCTGATCCTTTGATCTAAGCAGAAGAATTAACATGGCTCACTATCACATTCTGATCTTTTTTGGTTAATGATAAGCTTCGAAACCCTACTGATGCATCAAATCTAGGGATAAGCTTCAGTCAACTAACAGACCAATGTAATCCACGTATCAGATTCCACTTCTAATATCACATTTAACATCCAAAACTGTAGATAACTCAATGGACACAAAGATATCAATTACAATTCAATTAAATGAAGTTAATCCAAGAAATTAATATCTGGTATTAAGCAATTATTTACTGGGATTACCAAAATCCTAACTACAAAATACATTTCCCGATCACACTTACTACCTCTGATGTCCACTCTTCTTCCCTCCTTATAATTTTCAGTCCCCTGAATATCATTCAGCTAAGATAGATGAAGTTATTCTTCTGAAAGACCGTTATGTCATATAAATTACTACTTAGTTGAATAGACTTGGAATTCAGATAAATTCTAAGGTTATAGTTGGTTCAGTGTCTTAAACCTTGGATATCTCTGTTGCATAAATGAATTTCAGAGAAATGATAGTTCTGTCACTCAGGTTGAAAATATTTGAAGGAAAAGTCATGTTTATAATAGAGTGAATCCTTTATTGGAAGCACTTATTACTGACTTTTTTTTGGATTTGGATATTTTCATATGTCATCTTTCAAGTTAACTTTTATTGAAACTGATAATTTCTTTAAAAGGAGGGGTGAAGTGGTGGGATAAAATTCTATTTGGGAATTTGTGGATTGCATAGTTTTGGAAGAGAACCAGATTTGGTATAGAAATGAGATTTGGTCTGAAAGTAATTTTGGATAGATTCAGAGTAAGATACCTAATTGGAACTTTTCGAATAAGAGGATTTCTCTAGGGATTGTGTTGGCAATCTGGAACTAGAACATGTTTGAAATTTGAACCACTATCTATAAGTAGTACAGTGGAAGGTCAAAAGGTTACTAATTCCATTCTAATTGGAATAGGAGTAAGCTTGATCAGAAGTTAAGTCTGAGAATTCTGTATTGGATTAACCTTATCTTAGTTTAAGTACTAGGATCAGAGAGGTGTTGATTGAGTGGAAGAAATTAAGTAATTAGAGGTAAGTTGGATAGGGAAACTGTTGAGAGGGAATGTTATTCATCTCAGAGATTTTTCGGATATGTTATTTACTCATGAGAAATAGAAAATCTTTTGTAGCTGAGTCAGTGAGATATGTGAGTAATATATGTGGGTTCTAGAAGAATCTGCCAGATAAAAATGTGTTAATGTGCTGGGTCATAGTGAGATTATTCACATATGTGCATGATTAATCTTGCATGAATCTACTATGTATTCTTGGTTACTAGAGTTATTGGTGCACTTAACCTAGTCGGTGAACATGAACATATGATCAAGTACTATTTTGACGGATACTTGCAGAGTTAACAAATCTTTATATTTATTGATGTGTTAAATAGACTACGTAAAACACAACACATCAAACTCGATTTAGATTGGTTAAATAGTTATTGCTACATACCATATTTATCTATACCAAATACACCTTACATATGTTAAATAAACAAAATTGTGCATGAATACAATAGACAAGCTTTTGAAAATGCAATTGGTCAAATATTTATTTTTCAATCTATCGACGTGCGTTCTAATATATGCAGCAACAAAATTTCAATCCCTGATTATCCCGCCCAAACTGCTGCACTCTTGAAAACAATACAAGTTAAAACTGGAATGCTCGTCAAAATTTGTAACACAAATATTGATATTGAAGATGGATTTGTTAATGGTGCAGATGGTATTTTTCCTAGTTGACTTCCGTACACAGTTGTTGCATTTTGAAATTGTAATTTAAAATCATATTGCTGCATATATTTATAAAGTGCATTTAAATGGTCATTTTGACATAGCATATCGATATTAAAGTCACCGAGAATAATGACAGGAATATGTAACACAATGTTTGAAAGAATTTTATCTAATGTTTGAATAATTTTTTCAATCAAACTGTCGATGGCCTACATATGCTTGTAGCATATCCTCCATCGTCTAATTGGTCCTTTCTGTTTGACCATCTAATTCCGAATGATCTGTAGAACTCATACTTAAAATCATTTCCAACTTTTCAAATGCTGCTTGCCAAAAATTCCCAGTGAGTTTTGGGTCACGGTCACTAACAATATCGCAAGGCAATCCATATAGTCGAAAAAGCTTCTCAACAAATAGTTGAGCTAGTTTTGGAGCTTTAACAGTAGTTTTTGTTGGGATAAATTTGTTGGATTTCAATGCTCAAGACCAAATCCATTGAGTAATGAGCATCTTGAAAGATTCAGCTGAAGTCGACTCCATCGACTTCGAAGTCATCGAAGTGTCTGAAGTTCGACTTCATCAACTTCAACTTCTCACATATATACCCATCAACCGAATCAGTCGACATGCCCGACTTTGTCGACTTAACTGAATTCATGATTAACTGACAAATCTGACTTAGACAACAAATCGGACTAGGCCGAACTATTTGATGAGTCTGAACTATTTGACTTCGTCATCAAGGAAAAGTCAATCCATGAATTTCCAGATGACTTCAAGTACATCTCTGACAATCCACCTAATTTGTACATACATATACAGTTAAAGAAGATGGCCATCTAATGCATAATAGCTAGAGTACATTAAGTAGTTAAGACTTTATGCTCCCAATCCACTGAGCACTGACATGCAATCATCAATGTATAGCGTCAGCACTCTTGCCAGATTGGTGAGAATGTATTCTAGTTAAGTAACGATTTTGTAGTTAGATGATTATCATTCAGATCAGCTGGAGAATTTTATGCGCCTACTGTCTTGCACTGCCTTTTGCATTGCTATGTAGTTTCAATCTTGACTATCGTTTGTTGGTAACTGTTGCACTATCCATAAACCATCTATCTGCTATCAGACTTCCGCTGCTATCCTACCATTTTCTGACATGGTATCAGAGTCGATGGCTTAGTAATCTATATTTCTATTGCAAGTTATCAATTTTGTTTCTATCAAGACATTATTTCAGCAAGTGCATAGCTAGCAGTATTCAGATATCGTTGTTTCTACCAACAATCTCTACACCAGAATGGATTCATCTTCTAGTTCATCTTTGATTGACAAGCTCACCGGAGAGAACTACCATCTTTGGAAGTTCAAGATGAGAGTAGTTCTACTTTCCAAAGAACTATGGGACATCTTCGATGACACTGAGGTCAAACCAAAGGCTGATGCAGCCAGCATCACCAAATGGAGATAGAGAGATGGCAAGGCATTTGCCTTGATCACTCTCAATATCAAGGACTCTCAGATTAGCCACATACATGATGTTCAGACCGCTAAAGATGCATGAGACATCCTAGCAACTCTCTATGATATCAGAGACGTCACCTCCAAGTCTCATCTAAGGAGAAAATTCTTCACTCTTAGAATGTCTGATGCGGATAGTGTTTCGAGCCATCTCAACACTTTCAAGAACCTTATGGAGCAGATGACTGCATCAGGATCAATCATTGAATATTCGGATGCAGTGATGACTCTATTATTGAGTTTCTCTGATGCCTATGAAACCTGGGTTATGGCTATTTCAATCCAGCAGCATCTCACTCTATCAAGAGTAATCTCAATGTTACTACAAGAGGAGATAAGAAGGAATGCTTCCTCCTCAGGCTCAGGATCAGATCCACAAGCTCTATACACAAAGAAAAATCAGAAGTTTAGATCCAAGAGATCTACAAAGTAAGATTACACTGACAAGAGGAGCAACATGCAGCAGACTGTATCTAACACACCATCAACATCAAGATGTTCATCACTCCAGCCAATGCAAAAGCTATTCTAGAAATACCATAAGAGGACTGCCCATCTCATCAAGGACTGTCGAACTTTGATGTACAACAACGAGAAGAAGAAGCAGTTCCAACATCAAGCCAATGCTGCTACAACCAGTCACTCGATCTAGGAACAAGAGGAAGATGAAGTAGTCTTCATGACCAAGGTTGGAGAGCAGCAGGATATCAACTCTCGTTATCTAGACTCCGGAGCAACTCAACACATGACTCACCATCAAGATTGGTTCCAAGATTACAAAGCGTTCACCCCCTCAATAGTTGTGTAGCTTGGAGACAACTCATCTCATTCTATTGAAGGTGAAGAAATAGTCAAAGTTGAATTCAAGAAAGGTGATGTAAAGTTGTTGTCCAATGTTTTTCATGTTCCTAACCTTACCAAAAATCTACTTTCAATAAGTAGAATCACTGATTCTGTCGAAGGGTCAAATTTGATATAGAGGGCTGCACCATACTCGACAAGTCTAGAAAGGTTTTAGCCTCCTGTAGATGATGTGGCTACCTCTACAAGCTTAGTCACTACTATTTGACAAATAGCCAAGCTCTTCATACATCGACTTTTGAATCGACTGATATGCTTTAGCATTTCAAATTAGGCCATCTAAACTTCAATATTAGTATTTAACAAATATCGACTCAGAATTTAGTGCAAGATCTTCCTTCTGTTAGCAAACCGACTTCTCCTTGTGAAAGCTGTATTATCAGCAAGCATGCCAGAAGTCCTTTTATTTTTTATTCAGTTCGTACTTCTAAAGGTTTGCTTGATCTTGTACATAGCGACAATATTTGTGGCCCAATGTAGACTGCTTTGACAGGGGGAGCCGGTAATTTTCTAACTTTCATTGATGATTTCTCTTTATGAATTGTCACTTATTTCTTGATAAACAAATTCAAAGCTTTCAAATTCTTCAAAACAGTTCAAGGTGTCTGTTGAAAATTAGACTCAGAGAAAGATCAAGGCATTACATACTGATGGATGGGGAGAATTCATCTCCACCGAACTCAAGGACTTTTGTAAGGCCAATGGAATACATCGGCAATACACAACTAGCTAGTCACCTCAGCCAAATGGTGTAGCTGAAAGGAAGAATCGAACACTCGTCGAAAGTGCCAAGAGCATGATGGCCCATGCCTCTCTTTCAAAGAATTTTTGGGTAGAAGTTGTTACTACAACAACCTATCTACAAAACCGATCCATCACCAAAGCTCTGAATGGCAAAACATCCTATGAGGTATGGACAAGATCAAAGCCATCACTCAAGTATATCAGAGTGTTTGGATGCATTGCCTATACTCAAGTTCTTAAAGATCTAAGAAAGAAACTGGACGACACCAGCAGGAAATCGATCTTCATTGGCTATTCCCCAGATCACAAGGCATACAAGCTCTACAACGTGGACACTCAGAAATCGTTCACCAGTAGAGATGTTGTTTTTGTGGAAGACTGATCTATCGACCACAAGGGAAAGCTCCATTGACTTCCAGTCCAAGAGTCGACAACTTCAAATTCAAGACTGATCACAAGCTCGACACCGACTCCTCCGACAGTGAGTCAGACCCTCGACAAGTCGAATCACATCAGAGGACCGAAGTTCAACCCAGAAGATCAAACCGGTCCAGACAGCCTCCATCCCGATTTATGGATGATCTAGCCTGCGCTTTGTCATGAACCAACCAAAGTTTCAGAGGCAATGTTGACACATGATGCTGATCACTAGAAAGCTACAATGGACACTGAATTCAATTCTCTTATGGAGAATAAAAAATGGACTATTATTGAGCTGCTAAAAAATCGAAATCCGATTCCATGCAAATGGATTTTCAAGACAAAGTATGATGCTGAAGGAAGACTCTCCATAATAAAAAAATCAGCCCCTAAACAGTTCTATAAACATCACTATTCTCAAGAGAACTAGATTCATTGGGTACTTCACTACAAGCTTCATATTACTAGAAAAGCCAATAATCTTTCCCCAAAAAAAATCAGTTAGTGATCTTTATAGAACTTGAAAAAGATTAGAAAAGGTTACCATCCTTTGGCTCTGATACCACTTATATAAATGAAGTCAAGAAGTCCTCCTAATCCAAAGGTAGTGCCTCCAAAGGTCCCTCCAAGTAACCTGCAAGCTCCAAGATGCTCCCCAACTCCAAGCTAGGATGCCTCCACCTGTAAAGTAAGGATCTTCAAGCCTCCATGGATCTCTCCTCCACCTATGTCCCTAATCTTAATCACAAAGGTAGATAACAAGTGGCCTCAAATATTCATCACCCAACCATAGCTAGCTAGCACATGCAATCCTGCAACTTGTTAATCTAGCACCCTTGCTAACCAATAACTAATCACAAGCATCATCACCACAAACCATAGCATACTCAAGATCCAAACCCTACTTATGTCCCCATACCATAAGCAAGATCCAAACCCTAAGCATACTACACACAAGAAACACTCTATAACACTAGTAGCCACACTAGAGCATAAGCATAGCAAACGAAAAAAGATCTCTCCTCCTGGTGCCTCCTCCCCTCATATAAATGGCAAATGACACCCTCCAATACACTATGGAGTTCATGCACAATCAATGAGAAAGAGAGAGGCCTAGGGGAGTTTAAGGAACCTTCATAGGCTTATGGAAGGTCAAGAGACTTCTTCCATAACTCTTTGAATGCCTTTCTTGTGGGAGTTGAGAATTCAATTGACACCTTGGAAGTGCGCCCTCCTACTAGGTCCCATTGCCCAAGTTGTGCTTGTATACTTTGGTCCAAGACCAATAAAGTGATATGGTTCAAGGTTGAGGCCCAAGTGTTAGGGGTGTGTTTTAATCCCTTAACTCCCTGTTCCCGACTACGACAACGGAACCCTCTACGTTAATAAGAATCCTAAGTTAATAAAGGAATCTGTTATGACAAACATTAATCGTAATATATCCAACAACATTATATCAATGAA
>MU832202.1:0-82397 GCA_029204225.1 Diphasiastrum complanatum | reverse complement strand
ATCAATCATATCATTAAAAAAAAAAACCTTATGAGCAATCAACCACTAAGGTGTTCAAACGAGCAATGATCTTACTAAGCTTGTAGATCATATGATCATGAAAGGTTGATGATCAACAATATAGTTGCTCCAATTGCAATGGTTTTGTAGTAGTCATATTGTTCTTCTAATTATGATCCACCTAATCTCTCTCTCTCTCTCTCTCTCTCTCTCTCTCTCTCTCTCTCTCTCTCTCTCTCTCCTCTCTCTCTCTCTCTCTCTCTCTCTCTCTCTCTCTCTCTCTCTCTCTCTCTCTCTCTCTCTCTCCTCTCTCTCTCTCTCTCTCTCTCTCTCTCTCTCTCTCTCTCTCTCTCTCTCTCTCTCCCTCCTCCCTCTCCCTCTCCTCTCCCTCTCCCTCTCCCTCTCCCTCTCCCTCTCCTCTCCCTCTCTCCCTCTCCCTCTCCCTCTCCCTCTCCCTCTCCCTCTCTCTCTCTCTCTCTCTCTCTCTCTCTCTCTCTCTCTCTCTCTCTCTCTCTCTCTCTCTCTCTCTCATGGGCTCTGTTACATACATATATCGCTTTTATTCGCTTCACAAGCCTCTGTGGAATGCAAATGTCGCGTACTAACCTTATTTACTAGTGGGGGCAAAAAAAAATGCCTTACTATGATAAAAGACCTTACATAATAGAAAAAGGTTTTTCTTAAAAAAATGGTGGGAAAGTTGTGAATCTTTCAATGGCCAGGATCTGTGCACATTATGGACAATCAATCTAACGGTGAGCAGTAATTTGCACTTAGTACACCTAAGTGTCCTCTGGTTCTATAAAGAGGGAAATCGCACAACCCTATTCACTTTCCCTCACTTTCTTGCTCTCTCTCTCTCTCTCTCCCTCATTCCTGCTCTCCCGGTGCTCTACCTTACGAAGAAAAACTTGTGAATGCTACTGGAAGAGCAATCGTGTGAACGCTACTGCAAAACTAAGGTGAGAGTGATTTGAGGAATGGTCGCTCGTGATAATGAAGGATGTATGATGTGTTTTATGATTAGGAATGGATGCTTACTACTTGTTGTGATTACCATTGTGTAGTAGCAAGTATTAGCTTGCAAAAACTCTGATCGGATACTCTTGCAATCAAGCGCTGCCTCAAGGAGCAGTAGTGGGCATTCTTACAGGTATTTTCTCAACCTTTGTTGATCTATGGTTGGTGCTGGACAACAATCCAGATGTTGGCAATAAATATCACTTTTATGAATAATGTATAGTCGCTGGCCAGCGCTCTTTCTGTAGCGGAATTGGTCGTTGGCCAGCGCTAGGTTTTGGCAAAAACATTCATTTATGCTACTACGATTTAGCAATGCCTTGCATGCAAGCATAACTCCACACTTTTTTCAGAATGGAATGATAGCAAAAGTGCGATGGACCACTATCCTTCCATATAGATTTTGATGATAACAATCGTGAGAGCTTTATGTGTTGTTGATAAGAGTACTCTTCTATACTCCATTGGCTGTAACTTGCTATGATTGATTGCTCCGGATGATTGCTCTGGTAGAATGATAGAATTTATGATGATAGTTGCCTCTGATAAAAAGTATAATGGCTTCTAAAGAATGTAGCATGAAGAAAGCTTGGCTTGATAGTATCTTCTTGAGAAGACGTGTGCACAAAAAATGATAATCTGTATATTGTGGATATTGTGGGGAATGAAATGCTCTTGAAAAGTTGAATGATAAGTTAATAATCTGTGGGAAGACGATGGATTAGCTATTGATAAAGACTATGAGGTTGGGAGAAGTACTCTATACTTAACACAATACTTTCGGTTTGAATGTTCTAGCACGTAGGTGATTTGTTAAAACAGCTGAAGATGGATAGTTCGCAAGAGATGACTTCGCCTATCATTCAGGTACGATGCCATACGGAACTTCACCATAACTTCAGCACCAATATTGCGTTCTCCAGATTGGACATTAGAGTTTCATGTTCATATGGATGCCTCAAAATATGCCATTGGATCAGTTTTGACGCAGCCAGGTGACTATAAGAAGGATTATCCCATACGATTTGCAAGCAAACAGCTTACAGATCCGGAGAAGAATTATTCAACAATAGAACGTGAAGCATTAGCCATGATTTTTTTGTTCGAAAATTTCGTCACTACCTCATGGAAATGCACTTTGCATTTTATACGGATTATCAATCGTTACTTTACTTGGTAAACAAGATGTGCAATACTGGATGTATTGCAAGATGGCTATTATTATTGACTGAATTTGACTTTCGAATTGTGGTTCGAAAGGGAAAGCAACATTATCTAGCCGATCACGTTTCGCGAATTGAATCTACACCAGTTAATACTGTAGTGGATGATGAACTGCCAGATGCTGCGTTGTTCTATGTTGAAGCAGTACCTGAGCGGGCGGCAGATATTGTTGAGTACCTAATGCTAGGACAACCGAATGACTCCTTGACAAAAGTACAGAAAAGACAATTGATTCATAAGGCTCAACTTTATCAATTAATTGCAGGACAATTGTACCGTCGTGGATCAGATAATATTTTTATGAAGTATGTTTTACCGCATGAAGTACCAGATTTAATCATGTTTTCACATGAGGGCATGGGTGGAGGGACACTTCTCTTACATGTATTATTGTTCGCAAACTTTTACAATCCGGTTGTTGGTGGCCTATGCTTCATGAGGACACAAAAAATTTTATTCAGACATGTGATGTTTGCCAGCGGGAACGATGGCCTACTCAACAGAATTATGAACCCTTACATCCGGTTTCATCGCAAGCACCGTTTGAAAAATGGGGACTGGATTATGTTGGTCCTATTCATCCTGCCGCGCAAGGATCTTAGGCCCGATACATTATCGTCGCAACTGATTATATGACCAAGTGGGTTGAAGCCAAAGTTGTCAAAGTGGCTGATGCGAAATCTACGGCCAAGTTTCTATATGAAAATATTATAATCAGATTTGGATGTTCGATCAAAATTGTCAATGATCGGAATACACACTTTGTTAATCAAACAATAAAGTGTCTACTGGAAGATTTTTTCGTTTATACATAGATTTAGTACTCCCTATTATCCTAGAGGGAATGGCCAAGCTGAATCTTCCAATAAGATTCTCTGCACCATTATGACAAAGACAGTTGAAGCAAGTCGGTCTGATTGGGAACATAAACTATATGCAGCATTATGGGCATTCAGAACCGCTTACAAAAATAGTACAAATCAAACACCTTTTCAACTGGTTTATGGTCAAGATGCTGTTATGCCAATTGAATTTTTAATCCCATCTTTATGCATAGCAGCAACAGAACGATTAAATGATGATAAGTCTTTACAACTTCGTCATGAAGCGTTGCACAAATTATGTGAAACCCGATTGATGGCAGTTCATGCCTTAGCAACAGAGAAAGCCTGCCGCAAGGCATGGCACAATCGTCGATTGCACAAGAAAGATATGAAAGCAGGAGATCTTGCATTGATGTACAAAACCAAGCTGATCAAGGGTAAGTTGAAGTTTACCGGGAAAGGCCCGTATAAAGTGAAGGAAATTCTGAACTATGGCGCAATAATTCTTGAGCACTTGGATGGAAAATGATTGATACTCCTGTAAATGGCAGTCAATTACGCAAGTTTTGGCAGCCTGCTCCGCCAGTTCAGCAAGCCTGATCTAAGGCTTTTTGGAAACAGACAGTAAAAAAATATAATAAATAAATAAGGAAAGATTGATGAGCAAAAGTCAAGAAGTCATCTAGCATAAGAAAAAAGAAGCACAGTATTTTTGATGGAAAATGACTTAGAAAATCACTGTTTTAGTCAAATTTGGCCTATACAGTACCAAACCTTCATTGAGCTCTCAAACTGTACATCCACTCTAGATTTATCTAATTTGAGGTGGGCGAAGGTTCCTGACAAGAGAAAATCCAATTTTTGAGATAGGCGAATGTTCAGTGATATGCCATTTTGGGAACCTTCGCCGAGCATCATAACCTCATTATGAACCTTCGCCGACCTGCTAGATGATCTTAAAATGTCAAAATTAGGTTGTCCATAGGTTCAGATTGTGAAAAAAATGCATTTATGATAGTACCTAGGCGAAGGACCCTCCTGGACGAAGGTTCATCCTTCGCCATCCCTGAAAAATGCCTGCCTAATAGGTTCAGATCCCTAAAAACCTTCGCCGAGATTTTTATAGCCTATTTTTATAGTACTGCACATGCCTGCAAATTTTTGTTCAGAACTGATCAGCCAGACTACTATTCAGTGTAATGGACCCACCAAATTCACCTATAAGTTGGCTGAATTTGATTCATTCATCACTTGCGCTAGCGAAGCTCTTGCGAATTTTTATTGCGACCAAAGCCTTCCAAATTTCTTGCATTGCCTTATGATACACTTTCACACGTTTATAATTCCTTTCTGATCATCATGTCTTCTACCGATACTTCCCAATCTCCTCGCTATATTATCCATCGTGATGTCCCATCTGCAACGAACATCATGATTCTTCCTAGCACAAGCATGGACACTCAGTGGATGACCCTTGCGGAGCCTCTGCTCACTAAAATGGGTATTCATGAGAGAGCCTTTTGGGGTCGCATCAATATGGATTTCATTACTCTTGCCTTCAATACGTGGAAGGAATCAAAATCCAAATTCTATATCACTTTTCAGGGAGCCACACACAAGGTGCGTGTCACTGAGGCCGCACTTGCAGCTATAAGAATATCATCTGGTACGCAGGCCTCACTCTTTTTCGGAGTGATTCTGATATGCATGAGTGGTTTAGATCTGTTTTGAGTGGTTATATGCATGTACTATGACTAATAGATAAAAAACTGGGTTTTATAGTTGACAATTTCCGTAGAACTTGATTTTATGTAAAATTCTGTAATTGTGAAAAATCAGTTTAATGTCGCATGTCTTGCATGCCTGATGGACATTAATGTAGTGAAATTAAGAATCGAATAGTGAATCGAATTTTCAATTTCGGTTGCTTAATATTTGACAGTGGCTTTTTACGATTTTTTATGAAACATAAAATTCATAAAAATAAAATAAAAGTGCGAAAACTCAAAATTTTTAGTTCTTTCCAGTTTCTTTTAATATCTATGAAATTGACTAAAAATAGTGATTTGGCCATGCTGGAGTCAATTTCAGTCGATTTTGGTCAACTATACTTCATTATGAGTTAATCAGATATTAACTAGATTTAGTAATTTTCAGGATAGATATATTGAGATGGCCGAAGAAACTTCAAATCAAGCTGCGAATCCAGGTGCACCATCTTATATGGTGATTTGTCAGCAATTGAGTACGACACTCAATTATATGAATAATTGTAATCAGATGAGAGATCAACAAATGAGGTTCTGTTGAATCAAGTCAAATTGATGTCTTCACCCAATCTCGATTTTCAACCGGAAGTTTATGCGGGGGAGAAGTAAGAGAAGAAACCTGAAGTCATCGAGGACTGGCTGGCCAAGTGGAGTAGTTACTTCACTCTGCACGGTGTTCCTGATGAGAAGAAAATGGAAAGTGTCGTGATGTTCTTATGCAACAAAGCGTCGTCGTGGTGCCGAGATTTACCGGTGAAGCCAACTACTTGGGATGCGTTTGCGAAAGTTTTCAAGAAAGCTTTCATAATTGCTGATGACGTTGACTACTACATGAAGTTCGTGAACTGCAGGATGCGTACAAAGAATTTAGACTCTTATATCCAAGAATTTATGGACCTATGAAATAGGATTCCATCATTCGATGCGAAGTTGGCAGTTTGGCAGTTTGGTGTCCTAGGTTTGCCAGCCGACTATCAGAACGAATGCAAGCGAAATGTGCTTCAAAACCTCGAGTATGCATTTCGGATTGCGAAAGCATATGATTCCATAGTGGTGGCATCCAGGAAGTAGTTTGCGCAAATTCCAACCACTTTGAAAACCAAGAAGGTTAAGAAGTGCGGTCCAGGCCAAGCAAAATATTTTGACGAATTAGATCAACCAGCATCGGAACCCAGGAAGTTGAAGAGAAAGAGATTTAAGAAATCTATGTCCCGGGAAAAGGCCAAGAAAGAGAATTTATGTTTCGTCTGTAAGAAGCCTAGACATATGATAAAAAATTTTCCAAAAAGGAAGAAAGTGTCTGCGCACATGATTGAGATCCCAGGAGGCAATGGTAAGACTTTGGAAATTAACCTGACTGATTTTGAGTGTGAATGTTCTTTTAGTACTACTTCTTTCTTGCTTAATGAACTTTTCCGTTTAATTGGCACAATTAAAGATCAAGAAGTGAGTATTTTATTGGACAGTGGTTCAACTCATAATTTTATTAATTCTCGTCTTGTGCATAAACTCAGCTTGGAAACTGAAGCCAACAATCATAGATATAAAGTTTATCTAGCTTCAGGAGCTGACTTGGAGACTTGGAACGTAAAAGTCCCTAAGCTCCCAGTTTTGATGCAAGGACACAAAGAATTAGTTAATTTTCATGTTTTAGACCTAGCCCGTACTGATTTAATCTTAGGTTACGAATGGTTATTTAGTAAATCGCCTTCTCTGTTAATTGATTTTGAGAACCATGTTCTCACTTTTAAGGAGGGTGATAAGGTAGTTACATTATTTGGCAGTAATTTTGTATGTCTGTTGGATCGGATTTCTATAGTTAATAAAATGGAGAGATTTAATTATTTTGAATATGAAGTTTTTTCAATATGTGCTATTCCAATTGTGGATGTTCCTTAAATGAATCTAATTGGTTGTGAATTCTTAACAATTCTTAACTCATTAGATTAAGATCATGAGCAAGCAGTGAAAGAATGGATCATAAATGAATTTAGGGATGTTTTTCCATCTGAATTACCTCATGGTTTACCACCGTCTAGGTCAATAGACCACAAAATTGAGTAAATTCCAAGAAGTCAACCTGTCTCTAGACAACCTTATAGGTTCTCTCAAAAAGAGGAGACAAAGATTTCAAATCAAATAGAAAACTATCAGGATGGGACATATACAACCTAGTAAATCACCATGGGGTGCTCTTGTTCTTCTTAAAGCGAAAAAAGATGGAAATTTTCGGATATGTGTGGATTACAAGGGTCTTAATAAAGTGACTATCAAAAATAAATATCCTTTACCCAGGATGGATGACCTTGTAGATCGCTTGAGTGGAGCACAGTATTTCACCAAGATAGATCTCAGGACAGGGGACTATCAAATAAGAATTAAGTCGGAAGATGTCCAAAAGAAAGGATTTGGTTCCAGATTTGGTCATTATGAATTCTTAGTGTTGCCATTTGGATTAACGAATGCTCCAGCAACGTTCCAGCAAATGATGAACAATTTATTTCGTCCATATTTGGGGAAGTTTGTGGTTGTATTCTTAGACGACATTCTCGGTTATAGTAAATCGTTGGTGGAACACGTAGAACACTTAAAATTTGTCTTGATGAAACTCCGTCGGGAGTTATTTTACGCTAAAGAGTCCAAGTGTGAATTCTTTAAGCAAGAGTTGCTTTATCTCGGTCATAAGATCACAGTAAATAGGATCAAGATTGATAAGGATAAAATCAAGATTGTGATTGAGTGGCCAATTCTGGGAACTCTAAGGCAAATAAAGTCATTTTTAGGTTTTACACTTTTCTTCAAGAGATTTATTGAGGATTATGCTAAGTTAGCAGCACCACTTAATAATCTGACAAAAGAGTTTGTTAATAAAAAAGAAAAAGAGGAATCAACCTAGTCCGCCTATTGTTTGGAACAAGGAATTGAATCAATGTTTTGAGAAACTTAAAACAATGATTGTTTCAGCTCCCCTGTTACAAATTGCAAATCCAGATTTACCTTACGTCGTGAGAATGGACACAAGTGATGTTGCAGATGGAGCGGTTCTATTACAAATGGATAGGCCACTAGCATTTGAGAGCAAAAAATTCACTGGTCCTCAGTTGCGTTATACTACGCAGGAAAAGGAATTGTTTGCGTACAGTTATCAATAGCAATTCTATGAATAGTTGGTCCATGCTTAGAACTCTATTCTAGGTGAATCTCTGTATAGAAAACTTAGGGCTATGCATGGCTATGTGCCCAAAATGCTTTTGGCTCTATATATTGGGTCCAAAGTCACCCTACTCCTCATTATGGTTGTGGATTCATTGCCAGGCTCTCACTCTACATTCATGCTTCTTGTTCCTTGGCTTGGGGGTGAAGCTTCTAGAGTCTGATTGGATGCTTCTACTTGGCTGGGTGTTTCTCCAGAGTGTGTTATCCATTCTGTTTGTGATTTGTAAGCAGGATCTAAGGAGCTTCTCTCTCTCTCTCTCTCTCTCTCTCTCTCTCTCTCTCTCTCTCTCTCTCTCTCTCTCTCTCTCTCTCTCTCTCTCTCTCTCTCTCTCTCTCTCTCTCTCTCTCTCTCTCTCTCTCGTTGGGCCTTGATCTGTGGAGGCGGACCACGCTCTGTTTGGTTTAGATAAGGTGGCAGTCTAGCCTTTTCTTTTGTGGAAAAGAGACGCGTGTATCTATAGACTACATGTGTGTGTGTCAATAGCAGATTGCACCTGCCTCCTTTGTGGTCCATTTTGCGGTCCATTGTGGTCCAAATAGCTTTGATGGGCCGCAAGTGCCCTCAAATGCCCTCAAAGGGCCGCAAACAAACCGCATCTGCCTCCATTGTGGTCCAAATAGCTCTAAAGGTCCGCAAACAGACTGCAAATGCTTTCTTTGCGGTCCATTGTGGTCAATATGCCCTCAAATGGCCTTAAAGGGCCACAAGTGCCCAAAGGGCCGCAATTGCCTCCTTTGCGGTCTGTTGGCGGTCCATTGTGATCCAAATAGCCTTAAAGGGCCACAAACAGACTGCAACTGCTTCCTTTGCGGTCTGTTTGCTATCCAATCCGGTCAATATGCCCTCAAATGGTCTTAAAGGGCCACAAGTGCCCCCAAAGAGAAGCAAAAAGACTGCAACTGCCTCCTTTGTGGTCCATTGTGGTCCCAATAGCCTTAAAGGGCCACAAGTGCCCTCAAAGACCGCAAACAAACTGCAACTGCTTCCTTTATAGTCCATTGTGGTCTAAATAGCCTTAAAGGGCCGCAAACCGGCCACAACCCTCAAAGGGCCACAAAAAGACCGCAACTGCCTCCTTTGCGGTCCATTGTGGTCCAAATAGTCTTAAAGGGCTGCAAGTGCACTCAAATGCCCTCAAAGGGCCACAAACAGACTACAACTGTTTCCTTTGCAGTCTATTGTGGTCCAAATAGCCTTAAAGGACTGTAAACAAAACGCAAGTGCTTTCTTTGCGGTCCGTTTACGCTCCATTTCAGTCAATATGCCCTCAAATGGCCTTATAGGGCCGCAAGTGCCCTCAAAGGGCCGCAAAAAGACCGCACTTGCCTCCATTTGCGGTCCATTGTGGTCCAAATAGTCTTAAAGGGCTGCAAGTGAACTCAAATGCCCTCAAAGGGCCGCAAACAGACCGCAACTGCTTCCTTTGCGGTCCATTTGTGGTCCATTGTGGTGAATATGCCCTCAAATGGCCTTCAAGGGCCGCAAGTGCGCTCAAAGGGCCACAAAAAGACCGCAACTGCCTCCTTTGTGGTCCGTTTGTGGTCCATTGTAAACCAAGTAGTCTTAAAGGCCTGCAAGTGCCTTTAAATGCCCTCAAAGGGCTGCAAACAAACCGCAACTGCCTCCTTTGCGGTCCGTTTGCAGTCCATTTGGTCCAAATAGCCTTAAAGGGCCAAAAACACACCGCAACTGCTTTATTTGCAGTCCATTGTGGTCAATATGCCCTCACATAGCCTTAAAGGGCTGCAAGTGCCCTCAAAGGGCCGCAAAAAGACCGCAACTGCCTCCTTTGAGGTCCATTATGGTCCAAATAGCATTAAAGGTCCGCAAACAGACCGCAACTACTTCCTTTGTGGTTCTTTTGTGGTCCATTGTGATCCAAATAGCCTTAAAGGGCCACAAACAGACCACAATTGCTTCCTTTGTGGTCCATTGTGGTGAATATGCCCTCACATGGGCTTAAAAGGGTCGCAAGTGCCCTCAAAGGGCCGCAAACAGACCACAACTGCCTCCTTTGCGGTCCATTATGGTCCAAATTGTCTTCAAGGGCCACAAGTGCCCTCAAAGGGCCGCAAACAGACCACAACTACTTCCTTTGCAATCCATTTGTGGTCCATTGTGGTCCAAATAGCCTTAGAAGGCCGCAAACAGACCGGAAATGTTTCCTTTGCGTTCGTTTGTGGTCCATTGTGGTCAATATACTCTCAAATGGCCTTAAAGGGCCACAAAAAGACCGCAACTGCCTCCTTTGCGGTCCATTGTGGTCCAAATAGCCTTAAAGGGTGGCAAACATACTGCAACTGCTTCCTTTGCGGTCCATTGTGGTCAATATGCCCTCAAATGGCCTTAAAGGGTCGCAAGTGCCCTCAAAGGGCCGCAAAAAGACCGCAATTGCCACCTTTGCACTCCGTTTGTGGTCCATTGTTGTCCAAATAGCTTGAAAGGGCCTCAAGTGTCCTCAAATGGCCTCAAAAAGACCGCAACTGCCTCTTTTGTGGTCCATTGTGGTCCAAATAGCCTTAAAGGGTTGCAAACAAACCTCACTGCTTCCTTTGTGGTATGTTTGCGGTCCATTGTGGTCAATATGCCCTCAAATGGCCTTAAAGGGCCATAAGTGCCCTCAAAGGGCCGCAAAATGACCGCAACTGCCTCCTAATTTCCGGTTCATTGTGGTCCAATTAGCCTTAAAGGGTCGCAAATAGACACAATTGCTTCCTTTGCGGTCCGTTTGTGGTCCATTGTGGTCAATATGCCCTCAAATGGCCTTAAAGGGCCGCAAGTGCTCTCAAAGGGCCACAAAAAGACCGCAACTGCCTCTTTTGCGGTCCATTGTGGTCCAAATAGTCTTAAAGGGCCACAAGTGCCCTCAAATGCCCTCAAAGGGTTGCAAATAGATTGCAACTGCTTTGCGGTCTGTCTGTGGTCCATTATGGTCCAAATAGCCTTAAAGAGCCACAAACAGATCGCAACTGCTTCCTTGGCAGTCCGTTTGCGGTCCATTCTGATCCAAATAGCCTTAAATGGCCGCAAACAGACTGCAACTGCTTCCTTTGCGGTCCTTTGTGGTGAATATGCTCTCAAATGGCCTTAAAGGGCCACAAGTACCCTCAAATGCCCTCAAAGAGCCACAAACTGACCACAACTGCTTCCTTTGCAGTCTCTACTTGCGGTCCAAATAGCCTTAAAGGGCCACAAACAAACCGCAGTTACTTCCTTTGTGGTCCGTTGTGGTCAATATGCCCTCAAATGGCCTTAAAGGGCCACAAAAAGACCACAATTGCCTCCTTTGTGGTCCATTGTGGTCCAAATAGCCTTAAAGGGCCACAAACAGATTGAAACTGCTTCCTTTGCGGTCCATTGTAGGCAGGACAAATTTTTGACCCAAGGGCAGAATTTTGACCCCAAGGGTCAAACGGCTAAATTTCGACCCCAGGGCCTTCAAATGCCCTTAAAGGGCTGCAAATGCCCTCAAAGGGCCACAAGAAGCTGCAACTGCTCCTTTGCAGTCCGTTTGCGGTCGATTGTGGTCCAAATATTATTAAAGGGCCGCAAACAGACCACAACTGCTTCCTTTGCGGTCCGTTTGTGGTCCATTGTGGTGAATATGCCCTCAAATGGACTTACAGGGTCGCAAGTGCCCTCAACGGGCCGCAAAAAGACTGCCACTGCATCCATTTGCGGTCGATTGTGGTCCAAATAGTCTTAAAGGGCCGCAAACAGACCGCAACTGCTTCCTTTGCGGTCTGTTTGTGGTCCATTGTGGTGAATATGCCCTCAAATGGCCTTAAAGGGCCGCAAGTGCCCTCAAAGGGCCACAAAAAGACCGCAAGTGCTTCCTTTGTAGTCGGTTTGCGGTCCATTGTGGTCCAAATAGTCTTAAAGAGCTGCAAGTGCCCTCAAAGGGCCGCAAACAAACTGCAATTGCCTCCTTTGCGTTCCGTTTGCAGTCCATTGTGGTCCAAAAAAGCCTTAAAGGGCCGCAAACAGACTGCAATTGCTTCCTTTTGGTCCATTGTGGTCAATCTCAAATAGCCTTAAAGGGCCGCAAAAAGACTACAACTATCTCCTTTGCGGTCCATTGTGGTCCAAATAGCATTAAAGGGCCGCAAATAGACTGCAACTGTTTCCTTTGCAGTTCGTTTGCTGTCCATTGTGATCCAAATAGCCTTATAGGGCCCTACAACAATTGCTTCCTTTGCGGTCTGTTTGCGGTCCATTGTGGTGAATATGCCTCAAAGGGCCGCAAATAGACCGCAATTGCTTCCTTTGTGGTCCGTTTGCAAAATGTTAGATCCAATAACCACATCACTATTAAAACCAAGTTTTGGAATGTTTCCTTCATAAAAAATGACGTCTCATCCTAAGACCACTTTCTTAGTTGAAGGAATATAAACTTTGTAAGCCTTGCTCATCTCACTATAACCAACAAATATACCTTTCTTTGAAGATGGATGCCCCTTTGTCCTATGACCAATAGTAATGTTGATATGGCATACACATCCAAAAGTTTTGAGATACTTGAAATCTGGACTTCTACCAAATAACATCTGAAAATGTGTCTTTCCATCCAAAACAACACTTGGCCCCCTATTACATAAATAATTGGCACACAACAAAGGCGTCTTTCCATTCAAAACAACACTTGGCCACCTATTACATAAATTGGCACACAATAAAGCTTCATCCCAAAAAGCTTTAGGAAGATTGGCACCTAACTTCATTGCTTTGGCTCCTTCACATAAGGTTCTAATCCTCCTCTCGGCACCTCCATTTTGTTGTGCTGTTCTTGGACTTGTGAGCTCAGACCCGCCTTCTCCCTATGTGCCTATGGCAGTACATATCTTCTCATTAAACCCCCTGGTAATAGTGAACCAAGTATAGCTCTTCCTTTGACTCCAAATAATCTAGAAGCATCTTTGCCTCCAACTTTCATGATCTCCATCATCCGTGCTGATCAAGAACATTTATTCCAGTACCTTAGCAACCACCGAGAAAGACTTGCTTCTCATAAATCTATAATCCTAGCTATGCAACTACACCTCCAAAAGCTGGATAAGTCCATTGAAGAACTCATGAAAAAAGTTGCAATCATCAAAAGCGAAGCATCTTTCCATAATCTCAGCTAAAATCCAGCATCTCAAAAATCAAGTGGAATAGCATCATAGACCGTCCAATCATGGGTAGATTTGCTTAAAGGTTCAACTAATGCTATTCTTCCACCTCTTCCTTCACCTTCATTTATCTCCACCACTTTCACTGAGGGCCGTTTGCGAGCGCAAAAGGCTCCTAATGTTAGAGTTAGGAGTACAGTCGGCCCTCTCTAAATGTTACCTCTATATAACCCTGACTATTAGTTAATTTCTGGCTACTCCCACGGATTTTACACAGTAGAAATGTTAACTATTATTTGTTAACAAAATTTACTCCCGCCTTCAAGAAATTGACCTGGTTAAATGCTATTTTACCAGTTGTAAAGGAGATGTGCACATCCTGATAGTCAAGGGAATGGGCTATATTCTGACGGCTGGGGCCTGGGCTAGCAAAATGCCCTTAAAAAAGTGCCCTAAAAACCCAAATTTGCCAATGGGTTTCTCAAATTTGGGTTTCTCAAAAACCCAAATGTGCTCCAAATTGAGGGTTTAGGGTTTCCTTTCGGCTAGCCCCCACCCCAGCCATAGCGTTACACCAGCCCCCAGCCTCCAGCCATCGTGTTACTTCGCTTAATAATGAGATAATGGGTATGCAGATTCAGAGTAGTCGGCAAACATCAAAATCAACTTATTTTCAATCTATGTAATGCATGAATCAACCAATTTTTGTGAGACCTTTATAAACTTCCAATTTATTGTTTGTATTACGTTGGAGCCACATTTTTGTCTGATTTTCTCCATAGATGTCTACATTTTTAATCTGATTCCCTGGATATATGTTCTCTTGAAATATGTTAATTTTTTTTCCCACCCTGTTTATCTATTATAGTGTTAAACTTCTATATTAGTTAACTTTTCATTACTCCCGAGGCCTAACATTTAGAGATGGCCGCCTATATTCTGAATTCCCAGATGTTGTTGGAGAGGCTAAGAAATTTTTAAAAGAGAATCTTTCAGCATCACAACAAAGGTATGGAAACTACTTGGTGACCTAAGAAGGATCCAAATACTCTTGTCATACGCTTCACTTTAGTCTCTCACCATCATGAACTGTTGGGGCAAAGATCAAAGCTGCGGGACACCAAAAATTAGTTGGACGAAGACCTTACTTTCATCCGGGTGCAAGAATGAAGAAAGGCAAGACAAGAAATTATCACAAGCGGCTTATCTATCATGATGACATTATTAGGTTTGTAGATCGTAAACCTATTGCTATTGCTATTAATGAGAATTTCGATTCTGAGATAGAATCAAAGTTGAGACATGAAGAGACACCGATTAAACTTGTAAGTGGTCTTTGTACCATATAATCTTGGCAAGAAAAATTTTCTTCTTACTTTATTAGTTCGTTTTAGTTAAGATGCTTTGGTCTAAGTTCTATCTTATCTAATGTATTGTTTGGTTTAATATGCCTTATGCATAGTTCCATGTGGTACGGCCATTATGGTACCGCCAGTACCATAATGGTGGTACCGCCAGTACGGTACCACCCTCAGATCCGCAGTACCAGGTCGGTACCATTTTTTATTTTTATCTTAAAATATTTTTTACAATTAAAAAATGCCTTTTCTATAGAAAATAGGTCTAAAAATGAAAAAAAAAAGTTCAGGGTGCAAAAAAAGAGGGGACATTACAGGGGGCAGGGGACATGTACAACAGCACATGGGCACTGTGGGAGAGCAGACCATGGGGCCAATGAGAGAGCAGCACATGGGGGAGCAACACATGGGGGTAGGTACAACGGCACATAGAGGGATCATCAGCAACTGCAAAAAGCTATGGAGGATGCCATCAGGGAAGATGATGAGGGATTAGACAACAAATATCCAACCACCCATACCCCTACTCCTCGATAGCGTCATCATCATCAAATGCTTCCACTCTATCCACAGAACTGTTGTTGGAACAAATGACAAAATTACACAAACAACAGATGGAACAACTTACGACATAGTTTGATCAGAAATTGAAAGCCTTACAAGGAGCTATAGCAACAACGTTCAATCCACCGGAACAGAACCAGCCACAATATCCACGCCAAGAAAATGTATGTTGTCTAGTCTGCACCCAAAACCATACAACAAATGAGTGTCCAGTCCTAAAGCAAAATCTGAGATTGACACAAAGATTTTGCCATCGGTGCAATGCAACATCGCACGAGACAGAAGAGGAGTCCTTATCAGACTTCTTATCCATATCATCAAGGGGCACCAAATACGGCACAAAGGTATGGCGCACCAAATAATCAACAACGCATGGCCTTACCTGCACCACTGGGGCCAGCTAATCAACAAGTAGCCCACATAAATTTGATAGCAGCAGAACCAAAGATGCCAGTACCACCTCAACCTGAGCAGCTCAATGGTATAGGCCGGATGAACCATATATGGATCCTTCCATAAATGAATATTATGCGGCCTGTACAGCTCAAGCTCAACATTAGGATAGGAGAAATTATGGCTACTATGGATGCGACAAAGGACATAGAATTGCTAAATGTCCCTACAAGGGGTAATACACATCCTTCTGCCGGGAATGCGGATATGGACACTGCTACAAAAACTGTCCATTAAGATCGGGAACTAGTGCACCATTGAACTTCATTGCAATACAACCAGCAACAGTTCCAGCGGGAATGCCACTGGTAAGTAAAGCAACCACTCCATGCACTTGTGTTAGCCGTCACGTGAGCACAAAAGAGAAAGGAGGTGGCACCTCACCACCACCATTAGTCTCCGATGACCAACCCTTAACTTCAGCACCATATCCGAATGTGAGGGAAGAGAGGAGACAGTACCAGAAGATAAGACATTGGGTTCAGAGAGCACAAGCAGAGAAAAAAGCACAAGAAGAGGCCAACCCTACGGAACCTCTTGCTCACGAAGAACAAGAACCACCAACGAGCTCGCCACTACACACTGATCAGAACGATTGGTTGCACCATCATGAACCACCTTTCCACATGGTGGAGCCTGAGGAACCGCATACGGAAGTGTTTGCCAGTTTGCTAGCCTGCGTCAGCTTACCTTTGGGGGAGTTGTTACGAATTGCACCACAAGCTAAGGGCCTTTTGGCTGATTGGGTCAAAACATAAGTGGAACCAACAGCACCAGAACCCATATATTGTGCGGGCTACGATGAGACAAGTAACGTCCTCCACATCGGGACAATGTGGGAGAGTGAGGGACACAACATCACCCTGCCAATCAATTACAAGAGATTCGAGGACGAGGCAGCAGTGGTAGATGGAGGATCAAGTGTCAACTTGGTCTCCACTACTTTATATCAAAAGTGGGGTTTACAGGGATTGAAGCCAACAAAATTTGCCATCAAGCTAACAGATCAATTCTGTGTAAAACCAAAGGGTGTAGTTGCCGATATCCCTGTAAAAATAGTGAGCATGCAGTTTGTAATCACTTTTGTAGTAATGGACATTCCTGAGTCCCCAACTACATACCGTGTTTTACTGGGAAGGCCATGGTTGAGGACTACGCAAGTAGTTCACAACTGGGGTACGAGAAAATTCACCTTTGAAAACAGAGAACAGGCTATGAAGGTCAATCCAACCACGTGGGCAATAAAACCTATTGCACCCAAGGCTGATGACGAATCATCCACGACAGATCATATGATAGATCGCCCAAGGCAAGCCAAGGGTGGTCACTACGATTCAGAGACGGATGTCTTGATATGGACGGATGCATTAGCAACGATTGACTGCCAAGCATGTCAATATGAATCGGATCCTGAACCCAACACATCTTCACCCAAGTGTTACACCATGGACACACCAATTACATTTGGAGTGAATATGATAAAGGTAGCATGGCTGTCAGCGGATACTCCAAGGGATAGATCCAGGGCGGATTGTCTGATGTTCTAGGTTGGGTTTTATCTAGGAAGCGTCCCACCGTATGATTATTGATAAAGTAGATGTCGTCTATATATCTGAATGAATATTTGAAGTTATTCATATATTCAATATGCCCAAGTTTTGCAAGTCTTTTAATAAATTGTATTTCAAAAAATGACAGGTACCAATTGCACCACAATGGTGAGCACAAGAATCTCATAGGTATTTCTTGGACTTGTTGCCAGGTGTGATCCCCAAGTCTTACAATACAGTTGTCTATCACGTAGGAATTCCATTTGCATAAAGTATCCCTATCAATAGCATTCCATTCCTTCGAAACCGCTTTTTCGAATGCCCATTTAAAATCATTGGACCCAGATGGATGTCTATATTTAAGTGTTTTGATTTTGGTGATCTTAAATGCCAAGCAAATCAATTTTGTCATAATGGTTTTCAGACCGTCAATACCTTCCAATGGAATATTTTCATAGCATCTAGAAATAGCTGTTGCTTTCATCGTATATATGCGTTTGGGTAGATTCAAATAAAAGTCGACAGATGTGATTTAGGACACTCTTGAATAATTTTGCCTTAAGGCCTGCATCTTTCGTAATGAAAGGATACAACAGCATACCAAGAGCACCTGTCAGGAATTTTGCGAGTCTGAAAAAACAACAATCATGTGCATTTGTGATCCATCGAAATGTCTCCTTATGCGCCTTATAGGTGCATAGTAGGTAGGGCAATTCCCTTGAATATATGAAATCATCGGGTAGTAACTCACTCATAGAGGCGCTAATGTATTCCAAAGAGTTTGAGACGAGGTTATTTGTAAGATCATGGAAAGGAATTTAAACCGGACTATCAAGTCTTTCTATAGCAAGTTTACGTACGAGATATATGCTCATTATGCTGCACTTTGTCAATTCCATTTATAAATGCTTGGTAATCCATTTTCGTTCATCGTTGGCAGCTTCTTTTTTATGTAGTGGGACAATGTTCCCTTGAATCCATTTTTTGTTCTTTAAAAGTTATAGGGCACTTTTTCTACAAAAATCAGCATGCATATCAATATCTGCGTTTGGATACATAGGTAAAAGTTTCATGAGTTTCAACCATCCATCATGTAATTCAGTAGCAATACTTTGAATATTAGTATGTTGCAGCATTGTATGATTAAGTCCTTTTTCCAAGAAGCGTTTAAGGACCCTACTACTGATTAAGCTGCAATATGTAGAAAATTGCAGAAGACTTCATAGGGAAGATACCATTCCATTTTAACATTTGGCATCTATGACCAACCAAACACAATATCATCAAAGGACTCATGTATAAAGCCGAATAACTATAGTAAAATGCGAGCATAAAACTTCTTCACATGAATGGTCTCAAACATCCTACTGCGGTAAAGTAAATGTAAAAATAGTTTTCTCTTGGTTTTATCAGACCTCAATTTACATTTAGTTTACTTTATGCATAAGCAAGCCTTGGGCCCTTTTTTATTCATTATTAACACCTAGACTTTATAGTTGGCCTTGGACCTTATTATTCATTATTTGGACATTTGGACATATATTGGAGAGTGGAGGCCTTTTTGGAAGGTGCACTATTATCTCTCCCAGTTGGGCCCTTGTCACTGCAAGCTTCCTATTTAGGGCTTCCTTTAGGCTATAAGTAGGGAATCTGTGTCATTTGTTATTCATCTATGATATTGATCTCTTTTTTCTTTAGTCTTTTTAAGCTCTTTTTCTTGCTTTCTAGACTAATTCTATGTATGTCCTGCTTTCATAGATCAACCATAGCATAATTGTGATCTTGTTCGTAACTGGACACAGGTCATTCTGTCGGGTTTTGCTTTCAAAATTTTTTAAGCTCACTTAAATTTTTTTGAAAATCCTTGCCGGGCAAAATGCCGTGTGTGCCCGACCCCTTCTATAGTACATTAGACCATATATTACCCAACGGGGTTGGCTCAACTGGTTAGCTTGGCATCCAAAGTTTCTTTGGTCCCAGGTTCGAGCCTCCCCTTGGAAACCAAGAAGCATATATTAATGTACGCAAAAGATATTTATTAATTTTTAATGGGAAGATAGAGAGAGAGAGAGCCATATATTAATGCAGGCAAAAGATATTTTTTAATTTTTAATGGGAAGAGAGAGAGAATCATGTTGGGTGTGATGAAGAAAAAATGATTATTGCACTCATTCTGCCACGCATGCCCTAAAACGTATTTGAAGTGCACTCTAAATATTATGAGGTGTGATTGAAATGCACGTGATTGTAAAACGTTCTAGAGAGAGAAAACGTGTAGAAACGTTTTGAAAGAGAGGACGTATATTTGGTATCGGGGACACAGATATGAGCGTGGTGAGTGAAAGGGGAGTTTTTTTTAATAGTTTAGGGTTAGGGTTTTCTTAGGGTCTGCAGAGAGAAAATAGCGTTGCATAGAGAGAGAGAGAGAGAGAGAGAGAATCGCGAGAGAGAGAGAGAGAGAGAGAGAGAGAGAGAGAATCGCGACATGGGAACACCGGAATTCCCTGACCTGGGCCGCCACTGCTCCCTCCCTGAGTGCAATCTTGTGGACTTCCTCCCATTCATCTGTGATTGCTGCAATCAGGTTTTGTTCTCTGCTTTTTCTTTTCGCAGCACATTTTGTTCTTAAATCTAACGGTTGCTTTCTATACTCATGGTAGTATTAAGATTTGAAGCTAACCTGGATTTTTGAAGAGTTTTTGTTGAATTTTCCTGCAATATTAGTGATACTTGCTAGCTTCACATATTTTGAATCTAACATCTTACATCCGTGAGGTTCTGTTAGTTAAAATTTTTGTTATATTAGCTTTTCAATTGTTGGTATCGTGATGCTAAACTTAAAAAATAATCGGCTAGTTTGGGAGGTCGAATCAGATTGATTGACGAGCACAAGATGAATGTTTATTATCTGAAGTTGATCCAATTTTGCTCAACATTTTATCTTCAAACAATACAGAATCAGACGCTATAGTGTCTCGAAGATGAATCGGAATCTCAGAAGTTTGTCTGTCAGAAAATTGCTACTAAGATGAATGAATCTATTAGGTGTTATCATAACGGTTACCCATTTGTTGATCAATGTAAATATAGAGCTTGGAACCTTGTATTGCAACGGACATAAAAACTAACGATGATTCCTATTTTCAAGGAGAAGATGATTAGAATCTAAATATCAAATTCCATGATGAGCAAAAGATTCTTCTTCAAAGGAGTGGCCTCTCCTGCCTCGGTATTTCAAGTTAAAATCCGCTACTAGGCCAAGAACTAGTTATCTTTTCTAACTTGTACTCTAAAGCCTTAAGAGAGTCTCAATAAGCCTTTTAGGACCCTTTTGAGCGCTTTACGTCATTCATCTCTACACTGGAATCATAACTAGTTATCTTTATTTATTGTCTAATATATGACACCTTTCTGCTAAACACTTTAGTCCTAATAAATCGCAGAGTAGATTATGCATATTACTTTTGAATGCACTTGAAATCGTTTCATTTCGGAGTGTTGAATGACACCTTTCTGCTAAACACTTTAGTCCTATAAATTGCAAATTAGATTATGGATATTACCTTTGAATGCACTCGAAATCTTTCATTTCGGAGTGTTGAATGACAATTCCAAGAAATAGGCTGCCTTTAACTTCAAGGGGAAACAATCTGCTTTGAAAAAAAAATTTGCACACGTTCTGCCTGAGGAGGCACCTCTCTTTCCTTGTAAAAAAGTTAAAAGTGATTTTATGGAGACGGAGTAAAAGGAAGTCAATAATTGAACATCTTGGTTAACTAATCACTCTACATCTGCCGAATCACTATCTTTCTCAATCTGAAATGTAAAGTTGAGTATTCTGCTTTTTTCCTAGGTGTTTGTTGTTTAGTATACCTGTTGATGAGTAGAATACTCTGCAACTTTCATCCTACCACTATATTTCATTGCTATATTTTGATTATCACTTGTGACATTGATTGCCCATACTTCAGGCCTTGAATTGGACTCAATAACACAATTTTGAACATTCAGCAAGATGACAAAACCAAAAGTTACAAGTGTTGCCTGTGAAATCCCATTAAAAAGTGGTTCATCAAGGGGCCCAAAGCAACATGTTTCAAGCAAGAACACTTGCATCACTAGCTAGAAGTGGCAAAATGGAGCCAATACTTTCATGCGGCCTCTTGCCATCACTCCAACCATCAGTCATGATTATCCATACATGTTGTTTCCATGAATCATGAATAGGCTCTAGTTCCTTGCCCACACTCAAAACCTCCCTCTGCATTTGTGTGCTACGTAATGACGCCATTCTAGGTCCACATTAGATGCCCCCTAATGAAGCAACATGCTCTACCATATCCCAAGTAGGAGCTGAAGGGGAGGTCACAAAAGTATAACAATTTTCTAATAGCCATGTTAGCCTTATTCTTGTTTGTGCCTTTGAAATGAATTCACGTATAAGTGTATCCCTACTAGTAGCCTTCTCTTTCCTAGAAGTAGAGGTGCCGACTGTACTTGCATGTGCTAAAGATGTGCAGGCTTCTGGCTTTGTCTCAACCTCACTACTTGCGAGAGCTCAGGTGGATGCATGTCTATGTCTAAGGTAGATGATCCTATCATAACAAATGAAATTGGAAAAATATTCAATCACTACATTGTTTAAATTCCAAAATGAATCACAATTACATAAATCACAATCGAGATTCCATTTGTGACATTGCAGTATGCACAAGTGACAATGCAAATCCGTCAAATTTAAAAGAGTTTAGTCACAAGTGCTACGTGTATGATGTTCACCTGTAGTCGGAGGAACTATTTCTCTCAGAATAGCTTCTGGTGAGATCTCTCTCTCTCTCTCTCTCTCTCTCTCTCTCTCTGATTGTGGCCGCCTCCTTGAATCTCCTTTTCCACCTTCATGTCTTGGTCAGTTATGCATCTAATTGCTAAAAGATTCTTTGGTAGCCTAGGAATGTGAATTGGATTTTGAAGTATTCCTTTTTCGATATGGCTACGTCCTTGGATATCTTGAGTACTATTGTCTCCAAGAATCACTTTCTTTTTGACATCTTTGTTCACATAACATGAAAACTTCTCTTTATGTGAAGATGCACTTGAATCTGCATACCATTTATGCTCATTAGAAGAATATTCTTCAACAACAAGCATATATGCTTCACTTTTCTCTTCTTCTCTTCTTCTACGGTTTTACCCCCCAATTGACCATGCAAGGCTCGATCAAGGTAAGCTATACCAGAGGGAAGTGCAGTGATAGAGATACCAACTGTGTCAAGAAGTCGGGAGGCTGGTGAAGGAGCCCAGATGAAATGAGAGCAGCCTGTGTATATCTCTACTCAGAAGCCTATAACGCACCGACTCGCTGTATGTATGTGATGAGCTGGAGTAAGGCATCAAGGTACATGGGCGGGACCGCAAACTCAGCAAGGACGATCTGGTGTGGAACTGAAGGCTTAGCCCGAATCATACGTGAAAACATATTGATCTGTAATTGCGAGATACTGCCCCAGTTAGATGAGGTAAGACTAGTGCACCATGCAGCTAATGCATATAGAGCTGTAAGGGAAACAATGGTGTCAAAAAGCCGACACTTACTCGAGGCATCTTGAAAAAAGTTACGGAAGCAAAATCTCTCCATCTGAGCAAGGGAAGCATGACCCTTCCCAAGCCTACTAGAAGCTGCCTGTCTCGTACTAAATCAATGGTTTTCACCCAGTTTACCTTTTGTGTTTTATTTCTATCCAGCTATGTCTAGTCTTGCAGAGAGCATGCTGAGTGAAGCCAGCCGGCTTGATGGCACTAACTTTAGCATTTGGAAATTCAAGATCAAGAACATTCTTGAAGACAAAGAATGTTGGAAGCTTGTGACAGGTGAGGAGCCTGTTCCAACATCTGAACTTGAACTCAAAGACTATATCAAGAGAGGGGAAAAGGCACACAGGATCATCAACATGTCAGTGAGGGATACTGTGATTCCTCTAATCAGGTCAGCCAAAGGGCCCGTGGATGCATGGCACATTCTTTGTGTATTGTATGAGACAACAAGTACAACTAGGTTTCTCTACTTGAAGAACAAGTTGTATATTCTCAGAATGGAGACAGGGGATACAGTTACTGATCATCTTACTAAGATTCAGGATCTTAGATATCAGCTTTCTGTGCTTGGAGAATCTATTGCTGACAAATACTTGGTGCCAATAGTTCTAAATAGCTTGTCATATGCTTATCAGAACTTTGTGATGATGAGATCTGTGAGGGAAAAGATCCCTACCTATGAAGAGGTCTATGGTCTCTTGTTACAGGAAAGGGGCAAATCTGTTGAGTCCTATTCACCGTCTTCATCCCCAACTGCAAGGAAGAAGTTTCCCAAGTGGTACAAAACTGTGTGTTTATTTTCCAAGTTAACTATGCATGTGAAGTCTTGAATAGGTTCAACATGCAGGATTGCAAACCCGTATCCACGCCCATTGATACTAGCAGTAAGCCATCTAGAGATGATGGCACTCCTTTTGTGGACGAGACTCTTTATAGGCAGCTTGTGGGTAGGCTGATTTATCTCACCACTACGAGACCAGACATTTCCTATGCGGTTGGTGTAGCAAGCCAGTTCCTGAGTTCTCCAACTGAAGCACATTGGAAAGCAGCTATGAGGGTTTTGAGGTATGTCAAAGGGACAACCTACTATGGAATTGAATACACAGATGACGGAAAGCTTCAGCTTGGAGGCTTTACCGATTCAGGGGCCATTTCTTGGTGTAGCAAGAAACAGCCCACAGTTACCTTATCATCGACAAAGGCTGAGTACAGGGCAGCGACAAAAGCTACCTGCGAGGCAATATGTCAGGAGACTTCTTGGGGAGGTGCAGATTCCACAGGATGGTCCTACTATTCTTCATTGTGATAGCCATAGTTGCATCCAGCTTGCCAAAGATCCTGTGTACCATGCTCGTACGAAGCATATTGAGGGGGACCATCACTTCTTACGAGAGAAGATACAAAGCGGAGAAATTCAGCAGCAAATATCTATACTAAGGCACTTAGTAGAGAAAAATTTGAAAAGTTTCGTAGCATACTAGGTGTTGGTATGAACAAAATAGCCATTGAGGGGGGGTGTTGAAATAAATGCCTATTTTGCCCCTTAAGGCTTGTATATTTGTAACTTGTAAGTTGTGCATAAGACATGGGGGTAAAACATTTATGTACATAGTACACCCCAGTTGTGCTAATTAGGCAAATAATAACAAGTAGGTTGAGGACCCATGTGGGTTCTAGAGCTAGAATTATCAAGACACCACCTCTATACATTACATGCTAAATGTAGCCCATAGTTTGGAGGGGTTTCCACGCTCTACTACTCTTTGAATAATCATTCAAGTTGTGTGAGCTTTGAAGTCCTCTCTGTCTTGCTTTTGTCTTCTACTCCATAGCTGGTTTTCAAGCTTTCATAGTGTGCTTACTATGTTGTTATAATACTCAGCTAGGCCTTGGAATTTGCAGTCCCCATCAAGCACAGTCTGCTGGCGACACCTGACCACCTAGGATGGTGTCGTGTGGCACCAAAACATGTTGATAACGCTAGACCTGTGTCATGCCCCTTGTGAGGCCGTCACTGAAGGGCGTACTGTTACAATCCCTACTTACTGCAAACCTCCAGGTGCCGGTTAACAACAAGAGACCGAACGATTCATGTTCCACCCCGCCGTAGGACCTAATCCGGGTCCACCCTCGGTGCCCTGGCCTGTGACCGTATCAAGCTGGATCCGACTTCCATCCTAGACGGTGTCCCATACCACCGCCTAGGCTCTCAGCCATCTCCTGCCCCAAGCTAGCATACATCTTGGGGTGGCCGTGCACATGCTCTCCATCCACCTCCTCCTAGGTAGATAGAATGGATGGCTAATGAGTCCTCCTCCCCTTGTATAGCTCCAAGGAGAGAGATTCCAAGCCATGTGCACACCTAGATCATGACATGTGGCAACCATGCAGGTTCACGAGTCACCGGTCAAGTCTATAGGCCCAGTCATCGTCCAATCTCAAGTTTAGGGTTGGGACCCAAGGGAGTTGGGTCCCTAGCATTCCCTCTTCCTTAAAACATTCCTTATCTAAGGAAGAAAATCAAGGAACCTCAGTTTAAGGTCATGTTCCTTTTCCCAAGTATCATCATCCTCGGAACTTCCTTTCCAGCGAACCAAGTACTCAGTTACTTGCCGGTTTCTGAGCCCACGTTGACGAATATCAACTATGGCCTGCGGTTCCGTAGGTACAAAGGATGTCAGGTTCTTCAGCTGAACTAAATCCTCCCGAAGTATCAAGTCATCCTTCCCACCAAGTCGTTCCTTTAAACGACTAATGTGAAATACTGGATGAACTTTAACACCTTGAGGAAGTTCTAGCCGATACACATTCCGATGGAGTTTCTTTACTATACGGAATGGCCCTGCATAACGAGGTGATGACTTAGGACATTTTCCAGTCTTTAGTACCTTAGAATCTTTTGGGATTCTAAGATATACCCAAGCCCCCTTCTCATAGACCCTAGGTAGTTCCTGAGCCGTTTTTATGTTCTCGCGAGCAACAAGCAACATTTCTTGCATGTCATGCAGGAAATCTACTGCTGCTTTAACCTTGAGGCCTTTGAGGCCCACTGAAACGGGAGCCCTAGGCTGGAAACCATACATAAGAGAAAATGGACTAAAACCCGTCGCTGAGTGCTTTGCGCTGTTATACGCAAACTCAATCATTGGAAGGTACCTTTCCCAATCCGACTGTCTTCTGGAAACATATGCCCGAAGCATATATTCCATAGACTGGTTTGTCCTCTCTGTTTGACCATCCGATTCAGGATGATCTGATGACCCCAAACTTAAAGTGGTCTCTAATTTCTCAAAGACAGCTTGCCAGAATTTGCCAGTGAACTTAGGATCTCGATTACTATTACACAGTATTTGAGGTTAGCTGATCGCAGGGTTGATAGAATCTAAGTTATTTAAGCCCGTCAAAGTTTAGGCACCATGACATCTAAGTACACTATCACGAACTTTCCCAAATATGGACGAAGAAGATCGTTCATCATCTGCTGGAAAGTCGCTGGAGCATTTGTCAAGCCAAACGGTAAAACCAGAAACTCATAATGGCCGTACCTAGTTCTAAACCCGGTTTTTTCAACATCCTCAATCTTTATGCGAATCTGATGATACCCTGATCTCAAATCGATTTTGGTGAAATACTTTGCACCATGTAATCGATCAACCAGCTCATCCATTTGCAGCAAAGGATAACGGTTTTTAATCGTTAATTTATTCAACTTTTTAAAGTCCACACAAAGACGAGTGCCTCCATCTTTTTTATCAACAAGGAGCACAGATGCCCCCCAAGGAGATTTACTAGGCCTAACATGGCCCATCTTAAGGTAATTTTGCAGTTGCCTATAAAAGTAAAACCTCTTCAATGGTACTCATCCTATATGGATACAGTGATATAGGTGAACTACCAGGAATCAGATTAATACCATGGTCAACACCCCTAGAGGGGGAAGACCCTCACGAAGCTGCTCAGGAAACACATCGTTAAATTCTTGCCTAAGTTTCCTAAAAATGTCACCTTCTGGTGAGTTTTCTTGCTTTAGGTTATTGGACATTAGTTCCATTTGGAGATTGTAGAATTGCAAACTACGTTCTTCATGGCAAGTAAAATCTTTTAACCAACATAAATAAGAACTGCAATCAACAAAATCCATACCTTTAACAGTTTCCAAAGCAGAAAGCATATACGGAGTAGAAATATCAACATTTCCATTCAATTCTATGAGTGAGCCGTTATGCAAGAACGACAAACTGTGTGTTACATAATTTTTCTCCATAGACTCGTTCCTCTCATAGAACCACACCTTACCAAGTATGACATCTACCCTATCTAGATTCATAATGTGATGTCTAAATTATTTTATAGGCTTGAATCTCCATTGGTAGATGTGGGACTGTCCGGTCTCATACTTGGCTTTCTGCTCTTGTTGCCAGCTTCACTGTGTATCGGTGGTCACTTTGCCTTGTTTCCACCTTTAGCTTCTGCAACAAATTAGCGTTAATAAAATTATGTGTGGAACCATCGTCAAATAAAATTGTTACGACTTGGCCACCCACAACCCCCTTCATCCGAATGAGGTCATGAGGGCCAAAAACAGCCGTGTTAAAACAACAATGCTCACACACAAAATTACCAGCAAAGGAAAGATCTACACTAGATATGCTAGAGTTACCTAGCGTCTTAAAAGATGCCCCGTTAGCCTTCTGTTTCTTTGGACATTCCTTCGCAACATGACCTAGTTCCATGCAGTTGAAGCATAGATTGTCGCTTCTAGCTTTCGTAAAGGTTTCCTGGTCCAAGGTAGATCTTTTCTTTGATTCACCTGAACCTGGAGACCCATCCTTTGCCTTATCTTTCGATTTCTTTGAAAAGAAAGGCTTCTTACCCTTTACATCGGGCAAGACACCAGTCTCAGGCTTAGCCATCATACGAGTATCATCGTAGATTTTGGCGAAGTGAACAGCATCCTCGAGGGTAAGAGGCTGGTTCCTCCTGACCTCTAGCTGATAGTCTCTTGGCAACCCAAGTATAAAATGCAACTTTACTAACAAAGGATCTATTCTAGTTGCAAAACGAGAATAGACTTCCTGAAAGTCTTGTAAGTACTAATCCAGGGGTCGGTTCCCCATATGGATCGTTGCGTACTGACGGTAAAATTCAAAATCATCAAGAATAGGAAGGAAGGTCGCCTTAAAGGCCTTATAGAAATCCTCCCAATTCCTAAGAACTTCAGGCTTACCCCTTATATCTTGTCACCACGCAGGCACATGACGACGAGATTGATCTTGTTGTCCTCGGATGAATCGTGCATGGAAAAGTGCGAATTCCATCGATCCAGCCATTGCAAGACCGCCTCCGGGGTTCTATCCTTCTTTTCCCCAGCAAAAACTTCAGGAGTGAACAAGGGTTGATGCACCAATTGTTTTAGCTGCGTCAGTTCCTTGAGATCCTGCTGATCCCGACTGTGCTTAGCTTGCCTAAAACAATCTAGTGCTGTAGATTGTTAATTGCCAACATCAGAGTATCAGGGTCTAAAGCAGACGTAGATACAATAACCTCCTTAGCAGGGGACATAAGCTGTGTGGTAGGAGTAGGCTCAATTTTTACAAGAAGAAGAGGTGAATTAAGAAGAGATGATAGATGAGAATCAAAAGCTACTCAAGGAAGGTAGATACAAAACTACTTTTGCTGTCTCTTTACAAACCAAATGGTATTGTCCATGGTTGCCAAGAGGAAAAAGAGAGAGCAAAGAGAAGGATGCACCACCACCTCCACCTCTTTTCACAAAAAACAGATGCATAGGAGAGGTATGCCTCCCTCTCCATGCCATCCTACAGCCTGCCAAGTGGTCTTGCTTTGCCACCTAGCCTCCACCTCAGCCTTCTGGCCATCTCCTGGCAACCTGCCAGGTGGCCCACAGCCCCCCCTCTTTTTCTTGATTTTTCCCAGACTGTCGATCGCTGGAAAACAGGGACAGATCTGGAGTAAACATTTTGTTTATATATAGGGAGGGTCCCGATTTTACCAGCAAAGGATCAGAGAAGGAGCGGAACTGAGAAACGCTGCTCTTTGACACCTGTCCGGGCCCAGACAGTGCCACGTGGCAGTTTTCCTAACAATTTTCAGAAGACCATCGCTGGTCAAACAATGATGAAGAGTTTGAAATTTTTCTACGCTGAGGAGGGTCCATTGCAACAGATTTGTGCTTGAATCTGAGCGAATTAACTGTAGAAAAGGCTGCCACCTGTCCTTTCCTGGACAGTGCCACGTGGCAGGTCCTTTTTGGGCCCTCAACTGTTTTTTTTTAAAAACTTTTTCTTCAATTTTACGTAAAAAACAGCAGAAAGAAGAACACCAAAAAGTGCATAAAAAATGCATTTTAAGCCCATTTTGAAATCTGTCAAAAGCACCGAAACTTACAAGAAAGCTACTACGGATCAACACACCTGCTTTCAACATGCAGTGACTCTGATACCATATGTTACAATCCCTACTTACTGCAAACCTCCAGTGCCGGTTAATCACAAGAGACCGAACGATTCACGTTCCACCCTAATCCGGGTCCACCCTCCGTGCCCTGGCCTGTGACCGTATCAAGCTGGATCCGACTTCCATCCTAAACGGTGTCCCATACCACTGTCTATGCTCTCAGCCATCTCCTGCCCCAAGCTAGCATACATCCTGGCCGTGCACACGCTCTCCATCCACCTCCTAGGTAGATAGAATGGATGGCTAATGAGTCCTCCTCTCCTTGTATACCTCCAAGGAGAGAGACTCCAAGCCATGTGCACACCTAGATCATGACATGTGGCAACCATGCAGGTTCACGAGTCACCGGTCAAGTCTACAGGCCCAGTCATCGTCCAGTCTCAAGTTTAGGGTTGGGACCCAAGGGAGTTGGGTCCCTAACACGTACCGTTATGGTACATAACATTCCCTCCCCCATAAACTTCCTTCTATGGGAGAAAACTAGGGAATCTAAGTCGTAAATTGTCTTCTTTCTCCCAGGTGTCCTCATCATCTGACTTACCTTTTCAACGTTCAGAAATCAAATGATTTCTTAGTTGATGACGTCGGGTATCCATGATCCTGTCCGGTTCATGGGTACAAAAGCAGTCAAATCCTCCAATAACACTAGATCATCTGTTGGAATCAAGTTATCCTTTCCACCAAGTTGTTCCTTTAAACGACTAACAACAACCTTGAAAGGACCGCTATAACGTGGAGATAACTTCGGGCATTTCCCTGTTCGAAGTGTTTTAGAGTCCTTTGGGATTCTAAGGTACACCCAATCACCGATCTCAAATTCTTGAGGAGAGCGATTTCAGTTAGCATAGAATTGGGCTCGATCCTGAGCCGATCTGATGCTTTTCGTAGCCACCTGCAACATCTCTTTCATGCAAGAAATCCGCTGCAGCTTGTACCTTGAGACCTTTGAGTCCAACGGAGATAGGGGAACGAGGCTGAAAGTCGTACAAGAGCATGAAAGGGCTAAATCCGGTGGCAAAATGCTTCATACTATTGTGTTCGAGATTGTTGCCTAGAAACATATGCGTGAAGCATATCTTCCATCGACTGGTTGACACGTTCGGTCAAACCATCGGTTTCTGGGTGATCCGTAGACGAAAGACTTAAGGTAGTTTCCAGTCTTTCAAAGACTGCCTGGCAGAACTTGCCAGTGAACTTGGAATCACGATCACTAGCAACATCGTTCGGCAAACCATACAACCTGAACAACTTTTTAATGAAGAGTTGTGCAAGTTCTGAAGCTTTGATAGTAGTTTTTGTTGGAATAAACTGCGCCATTTTGGTAAGCCTGTGTACTACTACCCAAATGGCATTGTGGCCTTTCCCAGACTTGGGAAGTCCGATCACAAAATCCGTGGAAATACTTTCCCACTGCTTGCTGGAAATTTCCAAAGGATGTTACAGACTAGTTGCTTTGAGTCTTTCCGCTTTGTTAATTTGGCATTGTTCACACTTTTGAACATATGCCTCCACATGACCTTTCATTTTTGGCCAATAAAATTCTGTTTTAACAAGTGTCCTCTGTATACCAGGGTGTCCCGCACTGGGGCTATCGTGGCACTCATGTAGGATTTGGGCCCTAATGTCCGCGATATCTGGCACACAAACTTTTCCTCTACAGAAAAGTAAACCATTCCTAATGGAATACTCATCAAGTATCTTCTCTTCGTGAGACTTCTTGGAATCCTGCTTTCCAAGATTATTTCTCACAATAGAGCTTCCTGCCAATGCCAAATACGACCGAAAAACTCATTGGTCCGACAAAGGGCTCGCAGAGAAAGATACAACTCAGATTGGAACTCAGCAAAGCATAACTGATTAACCTCTCCAATCCGGCTCAAAGCATCGACGACACAATGGACATACCACGACGATACTTAATGTCAAATTCGAACTCCTGAATGAGTCCCGACTAACGTGCTTTACGACCCCTAAGGTCCGAAGCATCACAGATAAACTTAAGAGACTTGTGATCCGCCATAACCACAAATTTAGATCCGTACAAATAATGTCTCTAGATCTTTAACGCGTGGATGACAGCAAAAAGTTCCTTC
Organism: Diphasiastrum complanatum; assembly: GCA_029204225.1. Lineage (NCBI taxonomy): Eukaryota > Viridiplantae > Streptophyta > Lycopodiopsida > Lycopodiales > Lycopodiaceae > Diphasiastrum > Diphasiastrum complanatum. Next base: position 51,145 of record MU832202.1, on the reverse strand, counting down.
TCGTAAGTGGAATATCTACTTTGAGCCGGGTCCAACTTCTTGCTTTCGAAAGCCACGGGTCTACCATCCTGGTAAAGGACTGCACCCACCACATAGTCACTAGCATCCGTTTCCACCAGGAAAGGTTTGCTAGGGTCCACTATGTGTAAGATAGGGGGCTGTAGACACTAACATCTTACCCTTTTTAGTTTTTCTTTAGAAGATTCGTTAGTGGCAATGCAATTAAGGGCATAGTCTTTAATGAATTGATGGAAAAAAACCTGTGAAGCCTAAAAAAGATTTAACTTCTCTTATGGTTTTGAGGATAGGCCAATCACGAACTTTCTGGACCTTATCGCAATCGATCTCAAGACCCGTAACAAAACAAGAGCTCCCCAAGGGGACTTACTGGTTCTAATGTGGCCCTTACATAACAACTCCTCAAGTTGCCTAGCAACCTCATCTTCTTCCTTCGGGCTCATCTTGTAAGGAAAAAGCGATACAGGAGAGTTGTCGGGAAGGAGATCTATGTGATGGTCTACTAGTACCCCGAGAGGGGGAAAGACCTTCAGGCAACTGCTCAGGGAATATATCAATATATTTTTCCCTAAGTCTTTTAAAGATTTTTCCCTCAGGTATTGATTCTAAATTACATCAGAAAAAGACAATGCTTTAGGGAAAGACGATACATCAACATTGAAATTATGAGTAACAAAAGCATCCATGTAAGATTCATGTAAGGAGTGATACTCAGAATCCAATAAACATTGATTAGCTTCATGAGCAGTTACAAAAGGTAGATCAGGCTCATCGCCTTTAAGACAAACCATAGAGCCATAATGCAAGAAAGATAAACTATGAGTTACATAATAGCATAAAACCATTCTTTATCTAGGATTAAATGTACCTTATCAAGATTCATAATTTGGAAAGACAAACTATCTACATAGTTCTTAATCTTCAACGACACGTGGGAGACAAACTGGTCCCAGACTTACTGCTCCCCATCTGTTGCCATCCTAACCACATACTTGTGGTCACTTGGTGCGCTTGCCAGCTGTAGCTTCTACACCAATTTCGTGAGGTCCAAATACCATGGTATCAAAACAACAATTACTACAAATAGTTTCATCCATAAAGGACACATCAATACAAGTAATAGAAGAATTACCTAGTGCTTTAAAAGAGCGGCCACCCTTCTTCCGTTTCTTCAGGCAGTCATTGGAAAGGTGTCCCTTCTCCATGCAAGAGAAACACAACCCGTCGCTTTTGGCCTTGTCAAAGTCAGCTCTCTCCAACCGAGGGCGCTTCTTTTTCTTTCCCGAAGGGGAAACTACGTCGACAACCTTTTCTTTGCCCTTTTTGAAGGAAGGGCCCGAAGAGGGTTTGTCCTTGGACTCAGGAGTCTGTTGCTCTTTGCGGGTTACTGTGTGCATATCGTAAAAACTTCTTGTGAAACACATAGAATCCTCAAGGGATTGTGGTTGATTGCGGCAGACCTCTAGCTGATACTCTTTGGGCAAGCCCAAAATAAAATGCAGCTTGATGAGAACTCCATCAATGTAGTTAACAAACCGCGAAGCAGCTTCTTGGAATTCTTGTAAATAGACATTCAAGGGTTTCGTCCTCATTGTAATGTAGCAAATCGACGATAATATTCAAAATCATCGAGGATTGGCATAAAGGCGTCCTTAAAGGCTACCTGAAAATCATCCCAAGTAGTTGGTACTGTAGCACGCTCCTTTAGATCTTGCCACCATGAGTACGCTTTACTGCGTAAAAACATAATCGCAGTAGCAATCTGGGAGATGTCTGGCAGATCGTGCATGGAAAAATGAGAAGTCCATCAATCGAGCCAAACAAAGACCACGTCTTGGTGTTTGTCCTTTTTCTCCCCAGTAAAAAATTCCGGGTAAACATCTTGTTGAGGAGTGCCTGCCGAGATTGGGACATAGCCCATTCATGCTTGGACCACATGTCGACAATCTGTTGCTGCAACAGATTTATCGCACGCGCCATTTCCTCCATATCAGCCCCAGCCGGGCTTGGAGCTTAGGTGACATCCATAGGAGTCTCCATGGCAAAGGTAAATTTAGTATATGAAAAAAGTAGAGGAAAACCAGAGAGCAACGACATCCAAACTGTCAAAAATTGGCAACTATAGCTCTAAGGGCCAAGAAAATAAGCTAACTTGATCTTAGGAAACATCAACAAGCAACTTGGGAAAATGGGGTGAAGGAATGAGAACAAACAATTCTTTACCCCCTCCCCAAAGCTGCTACCCTTCCTCCATGCAAAAAGGGCAAAAAGGACAAGTGGGACCCAAGAAAGGCCCCATTTGTCCCTTCTAGAGTTTCCCTACCATGTGGGACCACAAAAAGGTGCCACATGGCCTATGGACTCTAAAAGGATATAGAATTTGGTTAAGGTTCCTCTCCCACCTCCCTTCCCCTATGTATCTCAACTCCTCTCCAAGGCTTTGGAGATTTGCAGGTATAGAGAGAGAGGAGGGAGCAGTACGAATTGCAAGGATAGATCTTCAAGAAATAGCTAGGTTTTTAAAGATTCATAAACTCTTCTAAGATATTCAACTTAGAGTTTATTGTTTCAACTGAAGGAAATAAGTTTTAAAACTTATAACTCATGTTACAAAACTTTTTCTTTATAACATGGCTTGTGAAACTCTTGTTTCTTAATACAAAGCTGTGGAAATCAAAGAGGGCCGTGGGGAGGCGTACCTCCCCCAAGATGTCACATCAAAGGATTGCTAAGGGGAGGGGAAGGTATGAATCCCTCCCTCCCTCCCCCCCCCCTCCCCCCCCCACCCACAAAAGAAAAACATAGTTGCCAGCCGAGGCTAAAAGGTCTAAAAAAAAAATACATCTCTTATAAACTTTTGGACCCAAGCTTAACAAGAAATCATTTCTTTTAAAACATATAGTTCACAAAGAAACTTCAAAACCAGTTTTATAGACCTTAGCTAAAGAACCATGAAAGCTTAAAACAAAAGGTTTTAAATGTTCTAAAGAAAAGAAAGACTATTGCCAAAAAAATTAATTCCTTTTCTCAGCAACAAACTTGAACCAAGATTATAAAAAGACAAACAACCACATTCCTTATAAGAGAATACCAAGCTGCTAAAGCATATCAGGGAACATGTGCACCTTAAAGGAAATCGGCGGCTCTGATACCAAATGTTACAACTCCCATAAATCTCTGATTGCCTTGAAGGTTGACACACGCCCCATACCAGTGACGACGCACCGTATCCGCCCATCCATAGGGTCACTACCGACCCACCCCCATGCACTGGAGCTATCGACATCCTCATGCCTAGTCAGGCCTCCGATGATAACTGGTGTACCATACCACCAGCCATCGCCCTTGGCTCTCCCTAGCACACATCTCCTGGCCTCGAGATACATCCTGGCTACTGCACGTGCTCTCCATCCACCAATTCCCGGGTAGGCTGAGTGAATGGCAAAAGGGAAGCCCCACTACTATATAGGCATAGCATTGTGGGTCCCCATCAAGCACGGTCCTACCGGCGATATGTGACCACCTAGGATGGGGATGCGTGGCACCAAAACATGTCGATAACGCCAGACCTGCGTCATGCCCCTTGTGAGGCCGTCACTGAAGGGCGTACCGTTATGGTACATAACGCTACCCCCATGAGCTCTAGGTCTGTGAAGTCTCCTGGTAGCTCTAACATGTGGTTCGGAGGCAATACACTATCGTCTGCGATCGCGATGAGAGTCTCGAGATAAGATATCTGACTCATCCTCTGACAAACTGTCGGCGTCTGCTCTAGAGCGTCTCTTGGAGAAAAAGGAGGTAATCTGGGTCTGTTGGGAGTCATGGTATCCATACTGATCTCTCTGACAAATATTTCTACGGAGTAGGAACATCTTGGCATCGGTGCCACACATCGAGGTTCGAGAGAGAGAGAGAGAGAGAGAGAGAGAGAGAGAAAGAGAGAGAGAGAGAGAGAGGAAAGAAAGCTTCATTAATGTCTTTTCCATGCCAAAAGGCATATGAGACTAGTAAATGTACATGTCAAGTATGTGGTAACAATGGGAGCATATGAAACGTCTCCAAAACGATAACAGAAATAACAAATCTAAATGCTATGAACTGAAATAGATGTTATGATATATGGAACATGTGGGAGCGTGTATACTGCTAAATGTCATGAATAAGGTATGACACTATCATTCAATCCTCTCATGTTGATGCTATAAAAGGATGTAATACGGGCAACAGCATGAAGGACCGTTGGTGGTCGCTGACGTCGTCTAGGAGGATGAAGTCTCCTCGTGATAGGTTGAGTAGCTCGTGCTGCAACATGAGTATGGGTGGGACACTGTCTCCGATCTCTATGGGTAGGTAAGTCGTCGTCATCATCATCATCATCAAATACTAGGTCTCGTCCTCTCCTCCTGGAGAAGAAAGAAGTGATCTGAGGCTGAGAAACGTGACTCTGCTGGGTTGTCTGATGAGAGAGAGAGAGAAAGAGAGAGAGAGAGAGAGAGAGAGAGAGAGAGAGAGAGAGAGAGAGAGAGAGAGAGAGAGAGTGAGAGTAGGTTACGTTTATTAATGTCCATAGAAATCAATATGGCTTATGGGACCAAAATCAAGTACAATATCCTTGTCTTAAGATCCAATAAAATAATGCAAAAACTACATGAATCAATCTTGTTTAAGTCTAAAATAGTTGTATGCAAATTATGAGCTTTTAGCAAAAAACTACCAAGCATTCTAATATAAACTTTATCTATAACCAAAGCGGATCTTCCCTTCTTCTTTGTAGAACACCACTTGTGTGTCCATTGAAGTCACCAATAAGAAGGATGTCCTACTTTTTTAAACTCGGCAATATCTAGGCTGATGTCTCCAAAGGGATCTTCAATATTTAATCGTATATTTTGGTAGAAAACAGATTATTGAGGTGCAAAATAACAAAGACCAAGAAACGTATTTTTTTAGCATTTATAATATTCAGCCAGTGGCCCTATGTATTCTTTTTTTACATCTTTTTTGGTAAGTTCTATTGATTAGATGGAACTCTGGAAGCAAGCATTGGAACTACGGAAACAGATGAGAATTACGGAAGGGAAATCTGCTGGAACTATGGAAACCCACCCAGATCTGTATATCTCAATCATGCTGGAAATCGGCTAAAAAACTACATAACCAAGCAACGGAACTATGGACTAGGGACTTTTGTAAAAAAATCTGACAAAAAGACCAAAAAGCAATACATGCTTTATGAATTAGACAATGACAGATAAAGAATGTATGTTTTGTATGTGCCCGTTGCCTATGGCGGAACTGTCACAGACATAACTTGTTAAGTAAGGTCTTATGTTTCTCTTCTGGTGCACTGTATTTTCAATGTTTTTAACTGGGTTCTGTATGCTGTCTTTAAGGACAAAATGATTGTAAAGTCTTTTCAAAACATGTTGCTAGTTTTTTATCCTTACGAACTGTAGGCTGCTCTGGCAAAGTGATAATCTGCTTTCTGATTGATTGTAGGTTTTCTGCTTGGAACATCGTTTTTACACCAAACATGGGTGCCCTAATGCTCATTCTCAAAGTGTTGAAGTCTTTGTCTGTCCCATGTGTGCAAAGTCAGTTCGTATAATACCAAATGAAGACCCTAATGTCACATGGGAAAATCACCAAAGTAGCAACTGTGATCCAACTAATTATGCAAAAGTCAAACAGAAACCGAGGTGCCCTGTTCGAGGTTGCAAAGAGATTCTTACATTTTCTAATAAAGTTACATGTAAAGATTGCAAGCATGAAGTATGTCTGAAACATCGTTTTGGCAAAGATCATGACTGTGAAGGTTTGAGAAAGGCTGACAGAAAAGATTTCACCTTTAGAAGCTTGATCTCAAGGAGTTCTGGGAAAGACAATATTTCTCAAAAAGGCAATACTGGCTCTTATCCAGAGCGAGCTACATCATCTCACACAGAAGCTTTACGATCAGGTTTGCAAACTGCGGCTTTAACAGCTAGAAGTTCTCTTGAGGCAGGCTTAACTCAAGCCAGTGCAACAACTAGTAGCATTTATAACTCTATGAAGGGAGTTGCATTTAAGGACAGCAATGTTTTGCGTAACAAAGGAGAGAGAGAAATTTGCCCTCAATGTGGAAAACAATTCAACACTGTTCAGCAATTGATTGAGCATGTAAATGCTTATCATCCTGCTGATCAAAGGAAAGATGAGACAATAGATGTTTGCCCTAAATGTGGAAAAGGTTTTTCAGATCCTATTTCATTAGTAAATCATGTGGAAAGGGACCACAAAGGAACATCTTTTGATCAGGGTGAAAAATGTGTTATCAGCTGATTTTTTGAAAGATGGTAGTCATGAAAGAAAGGATTCTGATAGCAACTTCTGTGTACTGGCCATATATTTTTTAAGAATTTATCAGGATAATTTATCTTATTCTTTTCAGAGGTTAAGATTCATAGACATTTCCGGTCAAGGTTTATGCCAAGGTACAGATGCTTAGTCTGTTGTATGTGCCACCTTGAATAGGTACTCTATGACTTCTGTGATTTTCACCTTCTAATAAAGCTTTCTGCTTCTTTCAGAGCTTACATGTGTTGTATCATGAAAGCTGCACTCATGTGTTGGTATTAGAATTCAATTTGGAACTTCAATTTTTCATGGAAATGCTTGAAATAAAGGTGCTTTTCATGGAAATGCTTGTGTTGCAATTTCCTTGGTTGATTATTTAGATGTTACTGGAGCGTCTAACAGAGAATGATCAGGCAGTTATTCAAGTCAAGGTTTTGGTGTCCTTGAAAATGAACTGTCTCTTGTTCTGGTAGGGATTGCAAAGTGTACTGACGAGAGCAGTGTATAGGTCGTATGTTGGTGGTCAAATCTGCACCAGCTTGGAATGAAATATTTGACTTCAATCATCCAAAATGTTTAATCTCTACTAGTTTATTGCCTGTGGGAAATCTAACTTTAGATAGCAAAATTAGACCACTTATCTATGGCACTTTTTTACAAATCTATTGTTGCTCTTGCATTCTTGGCTTGCAATTAAACTCATTGAGAGAGAGAGAGAGAGAGAGAGAGAGAGAGAGAGAGAGATAGATTTATTAACACTTTTTCCATGCCATAAGGCCATAGGCCGCGGTACTGGGTACTGCGGATCCCGGTACTGCTAGACCATACTGGTACCGCGGTACCACAATATATTAATATTTTTAATATTTAATATATATATATATGGCGGTCACCGGACATAATGCCGACAATGACCATTGAGTCCTCGTTAATCCGTACATTGTACGTGGTACTTTGGTACAGGAAGTGGAAACGCTTCTTCGGCACGTCCCAGGTGGCGTAAGCATGAAGGGCGAGGCCCATGTTGATGTCAGAGCTAAAAAGCGCTGGGTAGAATTCCATTGCTTCAAGAAGTGGGCCAGCAATATGAAGTCATGGTTTAATCAGGACATTAGAAGGCAATGGCCAAATCTGGGTGGCTGATGGCATCTCGCGCCGGATCACCTGCTTTGTGCCAGAGTCGTCAGAAGGTGAGGAGGCCATGTTAGCAGTGATAGTTAAGGTTGGTTACAAAGAAAGAGTGAGAAAAAGTAAGAAAAACGGTGGAAATGGTAAAAAGTGATGGAAACGAAAAAAATAGTGGAAAACAAGAATTGGATGGTAGTAACGGCAGTTCAAAGCGCATATTTGAGTTCAGAGTATGCAGATGATGGCCTGTATGAAGTTTGGTTGCATTCGAAGAACTTGGAAATTTTGGTCGAAATTTGAGCAGAGCTTCGCTAGGAAAGGTGACAAATGACTCGAATTCAGCCCTTATATAACGGAATTTAGAGTGCGTAATAGGTGAAATCCACTTTTCCTTGTTCAGTTTCACCCAGATTTTGGCAGGGACCTTCTACACAAAATTCTAAGACCTTGGAGAAGTCTACGAGAGTTCAGAAGGTGATTTGACTACCTTGCGAAGGTTTTGCGAGAGTTCAGACAGTCTGCGAGGGTTTAATCCTCGCAGGAAGTGAATGCTCGTACAACTTGCTCCCGTGGTTGGATTTTCAAGATCAGACCATGTAGACAGGCTAATTTCACTACTCCGATTCCATTTATGTCCTTTGTGAAGGTTGGTTTGATGATCTTGAAGCTCTGTGAGGGTTCTGAAGATTCTGCTCCTTGGAACCCTCGTACACACTAAAAAATAATGTTTTTTCCATCAGTAACTCTCGCAGAGATTTTCATAGATGCATCTGGGTCAGATCTAGTGACTGTCCAAGTTTCAAGAGCTATCTCCCAGGGGATCTCTAGAAATCATGAAAAAAGTGCTCTCTTTGAGTGTTGACGAGATCTTGAGATTCTCTGATCCTTAACATTTGCAAGCTGATAATCTGTTGTATCCATGTTAGATTTGACTATAGGTAACTCTCTGGAAGTCCTGATAGATATTTGGTAGTAGATCCATCAGTTTTGGTGAATTTTGCCCTTATTTTGCCACGGTTTCTGAGATTGAGGTCTCTGATCTGCAAATTGGGGGTCTTATTGGTGTAATCTAATGATCTGCTTCCCTCTTGATCCACTCTAGACTTGGATCCCTCTCGGATCTTGTTGGATCTTTTCTGATCTTTCCAGATCTGGCTAAATCTTGGTAGATCTAGCTTGATCTGTTTTGATTTTCCTAGATCTGACTGTGATGGCCTTGCAGATGAACTTTTCGTCACATGCCATCACCAACCTGGATCTGTCTCACTGCAGTGGCCAGTACTTGTGCAACTGGCTACCATTGATGGGTGTGTCAAAAGGTGTCCCATCTAGCTTTTCCAAATTCACGGCTCCATGGTTAAGAATTTCTTAAATCTGATAAGGACCTTCGCCTGTGAATTTTAATTTCTCCTTGATCGCCTTAGTTTTATACATTAGGACTAGGTCTCTGGATCGAAGATCTTTCTTTTGTAACCTGTGATCGTGCCATGCTTTGCATCTTTCCTTTTCAGCGCCTAGTGCATGCACAACTAGTAAGTGTGTTTCATAGAGCTTATGCAGAGCTTCGTGACGTAATTGTAGAGATCTGGATTAATCAAGACATTGCATTGTGGCAATCCTTAATGAAGGGACCAAAAACTCTACTGGCATTACAGCATCCTGACCATAAACCAATTGGAATGGGGTTTGATCAGTGCTTCCCTTATAGGCTGTTCTGAATGGCCACAGGGCAACATGCAATTTGTGTTCCCAATCCGATCTGCTAGCTTCAACTATTTTCGTGAGTACACTACACATGATCTTATTGGATGACTCTGCTTGCCCATTACCGCGAGGATAATAAGGCGTATTGGTTCTATGGATCACGAAGAATTCCTCCAACAGGACCTTGATGGTCTCATTAATGAAATGACTCCCGCGATCGTTGACTATCTCTACCGAGCACCCAAAGCGTACAATGATATTTTCATAGAGAAACTTGGCAGTGGTCCTAGCATCAACTACTCTCATTGCCTTGGTTTCGACCCACTTGGTGAGGTAGTCGGTGGCTACGATTATGTATCGAGCTTGGGTACTTATTGCTGCAGGGTGAATTGGGCCAATGTAATCCAACCCCCACTTTTCAAATGGTGCTTGGGCTAAGACTGGGTGCAGAAGGTCATAATTCAATTTCGTTGGTCTCCTTGCCCTTTGGCACACATTGCATTTCCTCAGGTATTCCCCTGTATTCTTATGAATCGTTGGCCACCAGCATCCTGATTGCAAGATCTTGCGAACTGTAATGTCAGATGTAAAATGGCCTCCACCCATGCCTTCTTGTGAAAGCGAAATGATTTGGGTGGCCTCATGAGGAAGAATACATCGCCGAAGAATCCCATCTGGTTCCCTTCGGTACAATTGGCCGGCAATCAGCTGATAAGGTCTAGTTTTGAAGATCAATTTTCGCTGATCCGCCTTTGGTAGTGATTTGTCTGGTTGGCCCCTCATTAGGTATTCAACTATGTCCGCAGCCCATTCCGGTACCGTGTCAACGTAAAATAAGGTCTCAGGTAGCTCATCGTAGGGTTGGGTTGCAACCTCCTTCCCCTTGATACGCGATACATGATCTGCCATGTAGTGTTGTTTTATCTTGCGAACCACTATCCGAAAATCAAACTCTAACAACAGAAGTAGCCATCGAGTGATTCTCCCCGTGTTGCAGGTTTTGTTAACGAGATAGAGCAATGGTTGATGGTCGGTATAAAAGGCAAAATGTGTGTCCATCAGGTTATGCCGAAACTTCTTAACCGCATATATCATTGCCAGTGCTTCCCGCTCTGTGGTTAAATAATTCATTTCTGTATCACTGAGCTGTCGGCTTGCAAATCGGATTGAAAAATTCTTTTTGTGTTCTCTTGGCTGGGTTAAGACTGCTCCAACTGCATACTTCAATGCGTCCGTATGCACATGAAACTCAATGGACCAATTGGGTGGCCGTAAGATTGGTGCTGAAACTAATGCATCTTTAAGTTTTTGGAAAGCCTTTAGGGCTTCCATTCCAATGTGGATCCGTTGTGAGTTTGTCAATGGGTCGTGCTAACTCTGCAAAATCTAGAATGAAAATCCTGTAATAGTTAGCATGATCCATAAAGATGTAGACCTCACGGATCGTTCCTGGTGGTGGTAGATCAACAATGATCCTGATTTTCGATAGGTCTGTGGCGATCCCGTGTCTAGACACTATATGGCCGAGAATCAAGCCATGTGTAACCCAAAATTGACATTTTTCTGAATTCAAGGAGATCTGGAATTTGTGGCATTTTTGTAGCACCTTCTCCAGACTGGATAAGTGTTCAGAGTCTGGTCCATGCAAGCACAGATCGTCCAAGAAATTTTTCAGAAATTTTTGCATATACTCTTTGAATGCCGCCTGCATGACTCGCTGGAAGGTGCTTGGGGCATTACAAAGTCCGAATGGCATTACCTTATAGGCATAGGTTTCCCACCCGTGGCAAATGCTGTCTTATGCTAGTCTTGGGGTGTTATCTTCACTTGATTGTAACCGTTGAAGCCGTCTAAGAAATTGTAGGCTTCGGCTCCAGCTACTCTGTCAATGACACTTTTTGTAAAAAGCAAAGGGAAATGATCCTTTTTGGTGACTGTGTTTAGCGCCTTCAAATTCACACAGATTCGTATTTTGTCGTTCTTCTTGGGTACTATAACTATCGGCGATACCCATTCAATGTGCTCGATTTCGTAAATGAAATCTGCATCTAACAACTTTTGCAACTCTTGTTTGATTAGTTCTGTATAGTTTGGGTTGCAGCGGTAATAACGACTCACCTTGGGGACTGCTCCATCCACCAAGGGTATGGTGTGTTGGACTACCGTTGGTGGAATGCCCTTCAGATCACTGTAATTCCAGGCAAAACAATCCTTGCACTCCACCAACAATGATCGTAGCCTTCTATATTGTGTGGGTGTTAACTGCTCTCCCACGTGTATGATCTTTTCTTCTTCACCTGGCTCGACAAGGTTCATGGGTTGCGTTCGCGCAGGTCCCTCGAAGACTTGTTCCGCTGGTGCCTGACTTTGATCAGGTTCTCGCTGGGCTTGCGGCATCATAATTACCACGTCGTCCAAGGTGTAGTTCTTGAAGGTCTCAGGCATCTCGTGAACTAGTGCTCGTCGAGATTCCTCCTTCAGCATATTGATCTTAGCCCGACTGGTCATCTTTTGATTCTCCGTCATCTGAGAAGAGGATGATGCTGTATCAAAGTTCATTCTAATTGACTTCAAGGAATCCAACACCTTCTTCTTGCCTCTTCTTGTCATATGGGTGGATTCGTCCTTGTTGTCTTTCTTCAGAACTGGTGTGACATTCGCCTCGTGGTTGCGAATATCAATATCCACCGTAGCTATAGCTTCTTCGGGTAAATCACTCCATCGGATCACCTAGTTGTAGCGTTGTTTCAACTGGTTCTTCTTGTTCGTAGGTGTCTTTGGTGGATCTATCCTTGAAACTTTCGCCATAGCAGCAATGGTTGAGCTGGTACTCTTTTAATTCCATAGTGATCTGAGTCCATGTGCTGTAGGACTTGCTCATCAGTCAGCTTAGTCTCCTTGTTGTAAGTCAGAGCATGTTGCCAAGGGACCATAAAAGTATTAAAATCCAAAGTGTGTGGCAGGAAACAACGGTGGGCTCCGGCAATCCACTTTGAGGTTGTCTATGATGTGAAGCGTGATTCCCAGGAGCCTCCCATCATTGCCGCACGAAAATATAAATGAGCAACCGACAACTGATCTTTGATTTGCTCTGAGGCCATCGGCTTATTTGGATCGAATGCCAGAGGAGAGAGGCAATCGTCCCATCTGGTTGCCACTGACGCCAACAGAGTTAGATCTTTAGCAAACATTGTCGATTGTTGCACCGTTGGATCTGGAGAGTGGACATACTCTCGTTGATAGGCTTGTAAGACGCGGTGGAAATCCACTGAGATGGTCCAGTTGTAAGGTTGATGGATGATTGGCCATTGGGCATATGGATGGTGATCTTGTCCATAGCCAATCCCAAATCTTTCAATTTATTTCTTCATGGCATTGGCACGTAATAGAGATCTACCCGCAATTGGCGAGGGCTAGCGACGTAACTCCTAATTGATTCCGGAGTTTTCTCAAAAACTGTGATTCTCCATGCCGGCTGCTCTCCCAATGCAGGTATTTTGTCCAACTCTTTGCCGGCCTCGATCTCAGAGGTCTTAAACTTCAGAATCCATCCACCACGCGAGGACTCATGCGGATGTTGTTTTAAGAAGGTATGGATCTGGTCCTTGATGTTGATGGGCCTTCTGAATAGAGGTGTTGTCCTTGATGAAGATAGACCCGCTTGTACTGCCGGCATGGTTGGCGGTTGGTTTGCTATATCTGGAGCTCCCCCCTGGTCCATGCTCAAATCAACCCCTGTATCCATTGCTACGACTTCTTGGCGCGGAGGGGAGAATTGTGGCATGACCGGTACGAGGATTTGTGGTCTGGCTTCCAACACTCGAGCGGCTGCTTTTTCATAGGCGGTAATGGTCTCTTTAGCCTTTGCCAACTCGGTTGAAGCTGCTCCTTTGAACCTATCAAAGCGGCCTTGAAATCCCTGAAGGGCCACTTTGTATGTCTCCAATTTTTTGAGCAAATACGCAATCTCTATCGGTGTGACCGGATGATCTGGTATTTGCGTTTGAAGATACGCATCACGCTCAAGGGTGGTCGCATCCAATTCACCTTGAAGCTGCGTGCGATCTTGTTTAGCCATTTGTAATTGCCCCTTCAGCAGCTACACCTATTACTTGGCATCCTGCACGGCCTTATCCACATGATCCTGTGCGGTTGTCAGGGCATTTTGCAGGGAGCTGATATATTCTTCCAAGCGATCAGCTTGTTGCTGGGCCAACTTCTTTTTGGCTTTAGCCTTGTCTTCGTGTTGTTTGGCAATCTTCAACTCTCGATCCAGCTGGACAAGTTTCTGGTTGATCAGAGTGTTTTCGGACCCCATATCAGAGATTCTCTGCTCCATTTTCTTCTTTTTATCTAGCATCGACTGGATCACTTGCGTAAGGCTTGAAACCAAACCTAGAGCACCTCCAGAATCAACGGTTGTGGAGGCAGCAGCAGCAGGAGGACCTGATGGAGCTGTCCTTGGTTGGCGTGGAATAGGTGCCACTACGTCTTCTTCTTCAAAATGGTCTTCCTCTTCAAACCCTTCAAGCACGGTGGCGTCGAACTGTTTTGGTGATTTTACAGCTTTGTTGACCCGAAGTGCAGTTGGACTATCTTCCGTATGAGGTTGCTGGCTGACATCTTCAACACCAACAGTAGATTCATGGATATGTCTGAATCCTCTTCCAGGGGATTAGAGTTCAAAGGGCGCAGGGCTCTGGGACATCTCAAAAATTTCGGTGGCCCCAAGGGAATCGGAATCATCGAACATATCCATGAAGAACTGTGTGTTTGGTGAGGTGGCTTCGGTGTGTGGGGGTGAGACGGCCTAGGCAGCTGTGATGGGAATGGTAGGCCCAATGGTCACAGACTATCCTTGAATGGAAGCAGAGGCGAAGGAAGCATCAGAGGCTGGGGGAATGGAAAGTTCAGTGCGAACAACAACAGGGGGTGGAAGTGCAGCTGACAAGGTATGCCTAGTGCGACGTCGTGATGCGGAAGGCGAGTCAGGAATAACGATCTCGCTGTGTGGACGACGACGACTATGAGAACTCGAGGCCTGCTGAGATGACTCGGTTAGTGTTTCTTTGTAGACCGAAAGCACAGAATCCAGGTGGAAGTCATGGATTCTGTTTTCTAAGTGAAAAATGACTAAAAGGGACAATAAAGAGCCGGTAGTGAACTGCTACTTAGCATTGGCCTTAATAGCTCGTTTGAGCTCACCAGAAACAGTCTTGAACCAATTATACAGTTGAAGATGGGCTTTGGCTAACTTGGTGTGGGACTCCACTATCCTATGGAGGATCTGTGATGTGATGCAGTCTTTCCTAGGGTTGTCAACCATCAAGAAGTTGTTCAGTAACTGGGCAGCAACGTGGATTGAGGGTTCAATGATGGCTTCCAGAAGGTATCCATCATTGTTTCAGTGTAGATCGTTGGTGAGGTCAATATATGGCTTGATGGTCTGTTTGGCGTGCTTATGATTGGGTGAGGCATGCGTGCCAGATGCTATACCTATACCTGGCGGCCTCAGTGACGCGCACCTTATGTGTGGCTCCCTGGAAAGTGATATAAAATTTGGATTTCTCTTCCTTCCACGTACTGAAGGCAAGAGTGATGAAATCCATATTGATGCGACCCGAAAAGTCTCTATCATGAATACTCATTGCAGCGAGTAGCGGCTCCGCAAGTGTCATCCATTGAGTGACCATGCTTGTGCTAGGAAGAATCATGATGTCCGTTGCAGATGGGACATCACGATGGATAGTATAGCGCGGAGACTGGGAAGTATTGGTAGAAGACATGATGATCAGAAAGGAAATATAAAACGAGGAAAAGTGTATCAGAATGCAATGCAGGAATTTTGGAAGGCTTTGGTCACAAGAAAAATTCCCAAGAGCTTCGCTAGCACAAGTGAGGAATGAATCAAATTCAGTCAACTTATAGGTGAATTTGGTGGGTCCATTACACTGAATACTAGTTTGGCTGATCAGTTTTGAACAAAAATTTGCAGGCATGTATAGTAATGTGAAAATAGGCTATAAAAATCTCAGCGAAGGTTTCTGGAAATCTGAGCCTATCAGGCGAATGTTTTCCAGGTCCGGCAAAGAATGAACCTTCGCCCAGGAGGGTCCTTTGCCCAGGTACTGTCATAAATGCATTTTTTCACAATCTGGACCTATGGTCAACCTAATTTTAACATTTTAAGATCATCTAGCAGGTCGACGAAGGTTCATAATGAGGTTAAGATGCTCGGCGAAGGTTTCCAAAATGGCATATCAGTGATACTTCGTCTAACTCAAAAACGGGGTTTTCTCTTGACAGAAAACTTCGCCCACCTCAAATTAGATAAATCTAGAGTGGATGTACAGTCTGAGAGCTCAGCGAAGGTTTCTGGTACTGTATAGGCCAAATCTGACCAAAACAGTGATTTTTTAAGTCGTTTTCCATCAAAAAATTACTGTGCTTCCTTTTGCCTATGCTGATGACTTTCTGACTTTTGCTCATCAGTCTTTTCTTAATTCTTGCTTTACTTTTCTTTTTCTTTTTCTTTTTTTTTTTTTCATTTTTTTCTTTTGTTTTTTGACTGTCTTTTTTCAAAAATCTCAACAAATCAAGTACTGAAAACAAAAAATTATAAAACAAATTTTTTTAAAAAAATATTGAGATCAGGCTTGCTGAACTGGCGGAGCAGGCTGCCAAAACTTGCGTAATCGGCTGCCATTCACCGGAGTATCAAATCGTTTTCCATCCAAGTGCTCAAGAATTACTGCGCCATAGTTTAAGATTTCCTTCACTTTATACTGGCCTTCACCAATAAACTTCAATTTTTCCTTGATCAGCTTGGTTTTGTACATCAATGCCAAATCTCCTGCTTTTAGATCTTTTTTTTGTAATCGACGATCGTGCCATGCCTTGCGGCGTGCTTTCTCTGCTGCTAAGGCATGAATTGCCATCAATCAGGTTTCACATAATTTGTGCAACGCTTAATGACGGAGTTGTAAAGACTTATCATCATTTAATCGTTTCGTTGCTGCTATTGATGAATTTTATAGTTTTTAGGACAATAATGATTGTACTTTACAATCATAGAGAGTTATTGTTTGCTTAATCAATGAATCTATCAAGTTCTACACATTAGATCTTGATCTAGATTCACTACACTTGGATTTAAGCAAGAGCAATGGATCAACACATCATTTTTTAGTGAGAGCGGCCTCACACGTGTGGAAAAATGTCCACAGTACGGCCTGCACCTGAAACAACAAGTACAATGATACTAGATAGCAATCATACATAAAAATCACAAGACAAATGACTAGAAACCTCACAAAAGTGTAGAGTGCAAAAGTCTCATCAATCTTCTTAGCAAAATGATGATCCTTTTATGGATCAAGTACATCCATGAGTCTGGTACAGTCCAGCAGGCTTTCACACGTGTGAAGAGTGCCACATCACTCAGATCTATCCATATGATCCATCCTTGATCCTTATCCAATAGTTGACCTTCTAGAATATGACTAAAATCCAAAAAGCTAGTCTCCTAGAATATAGGAATATTCCCTACAAAATAGAATCTAAGGAAAATGGTCAATTCTTATCTTCTAGTACTCTATATACACGTGTGAACATCCACTTGCCATGTGGGAGCATTTACTCATGCACATGCAAGGAAAAGCTAATTTGTAGGTGACTAGTCAACTTGACTAAAAGCTAGTCATTTCATGTTCACACTAACTAGAATGATACAAAATCAATTTGGATATATACAAACATGAAAAGTACATCCTTTCACATGTGGGAACAGGCTCCACACGTGTGAAATCAGATCATCAACATATTCTAATGTTTGATCAATATTTGCATGAACCAATGTCAAGTGAGAAGTGACAATTTTCAACACTCCTCCTCACTTCTAACTTGGCAAATCTAGTGTACATCTATCTACAATTCCAAGAGCATATCTTAACTTAAAAAATGGATCTTTGGACAATGGTTTGGTTAAGATAGCAGCTATGCATTCGGATGATGGTACATGATGTAGTTGCACTTCCTTGGATTGTACCTTCTCCCTCACAAAGTGGTGAGCTATCTCAATATGCTTTGTTCTAGCATGAAAGATAGGATTTGAAGCAATTTGTTGAGAAGCTTGATTGTCACAAAATATGTAAGGGATCTCCTCGGCCTTTAGCACATGTAGTTCCATCAAGAGTCTTCTTAGCCATAGGAGCTCTTTGGTTGTTGAAGTCAATGCCTTGTACTCGGCTTCACAAGAAGATAGTGAGTTGTATCTTGTTTTTTGGAAAGCCAAGATATCACTCATCCACAAAGAAATGTTGCAAATGCACTAATGGACTTTCTATCCATCTTGTCACGCAAAATCTGAATCCGAGTAGGCTCTCATGTGCAAGTTAGATCCTTCATAAAGTATGCCAAAAAATCTAGTAATAGAAACATATCTAAGTACTCTCTTGGCACTTTTCCAATGATGAACTAAAGGAGCTCGCATACTTTGACTCAACTTGCTTACACAAAAACTTAAGTCAGGTCTAGTGATGGTTAAATAGATTAAAGAGCCTATAAGCTTCCTAAAGAGGGTGATATCCTCAGAGGATGCTTCATCACCTTCATTAGCTGCTTTCACAACATGCTCCATAGGGGTGTCAATCCCCTTACAATCTTTCATACCAAATCTTTCAAGAATGGAAGTAGCATACTTAGATTGACTTATGAAAGTACAATTGCTACTTCTAGACACTTATATCCCAAGTATGAAGTTTAGGAAGCCTAGATCTACCATCTTGAACTCACTAGATAAGTCAACTTTTACTTTGCCTATGCCATCATCATCATTTCTTGTCATAATGATGTCATTAACATAAAGAACCAAAATGATGATCTTTCCTTCATTACATTTAAAATATAAAGAAGGTTCATAAGCACTTAGTACAAAGCCAAGGGAATAGAGAAAATCATGCAACCTAGAGTACTAAGCTCTAGGTGCTTGCTTCAAGCCATATAGGCTCTTCCTTAAGTAGCACACCTTTTGCTCCTCACCAACCTTGATGAAGCCCTCGGGTTGCATCATGTAGATTTCCTCTTCTAAGAAGCCATTCAAGAAGGCATTTGTCACATCCATTTGGTAGAGATCCCATTTGAACAAAGTAGCAATGCAAATGATTAATCTAATAGTTACAAGCTTAGCTACAGGTGCAAATGTTTTTTCATAATCCAATCCTTTTATTTGAAGAAATCCCTTCGCAACAAGCCTAGCTTTGTACTTACTAATAGATCCATCTTTATTGTACTTAATTCTATAAATCCACTTACATGCAAGTGGTTTCTTTCCTCTTGGAAGATTTACAAGATTCCAAGTATGATCATTTTCTAATGCATCATACTCTACTTGCATTGCATCTCTCCAAACTTTAGATTTATATGCTTCTTCAAGCAATGTAGCTAAAAAAGAGTAAGAGGTAGAAGATGTAGAGTCTTCCTTTTGCTTTCCCTTGTCCACATAGGTAAGCCTTGAGGGCTCGGCCTGCTCCTTGATGACCTTCTCGGCCCCTTTTGACTTGGATCCAAATCTCCATCCTCGGGTTTGTCATGATCCTCCTCGGGTTTGACAAGATCCTCCTCGGATTTGTCAAGATCTTCAATGCACAATGGGTTAGATCCATTTGACAAGCTCTTAGCAAATTGTGACTCATCAAAAAGTACATCCTTGCTTACCTTTACTTTCTTGGATGTAGGATCGTATATCCTATATCCCTTGCTATTTTCTCCATAGCCAACAAAGATTCCTTTGAAGGAGGTAGCATCTTCTTTCCTTCTAGTCTCCAAAGGAATGTGTACATAACAAGTACATCCAAAGATCTTAAAATCTTTTACATTGGGTCTCTTATTAAACAAGGCTTGATAAGGTGAGATTCCATCTATAGCACTACTAGGAAGTCTATTACACAAATAATTAGCACATGTTATGGCTTCTCCCCAAAATGAGATGGGAAGTGATGCATCAAGTCTCAAAGACTTGCACACTCACATAGACTCCTATTTTTCCTCTCGGCCACCCCATTTTGTTGAGGGGTGTAGGAACAAGTGTATTGTAACTTAATACCATTGGTCTCGCAAAAGTCTTTCATTTTATTGGAGATGTACTCTCCTCCATTATCACATCTTAGTGCTTTGATAGAAGTACTAAGTTGTTTCTCTACTAGAGACTTGAACTTAATGAAAGCTTCATAAACAAGACTTTCCTTTGATAGTAACTCAATCCATGTGAATCTAGTACAATCATCTATAAAAGTTACATACATCAAGGCACCTCCATTACTTGCATGTGAAAAACTATGTACATCAGAATGTATGAGATCCAAGGGAGAGAGAGATCTTGATGAAGATATCTTGTAATAAGACTTGTGTGACTTTGCAAGGCCACATGCCTCACACATCTTTCCACACTTCTTGAAAGCTCTTGGTAAGCCGAGAGCTAGTTCCTTGCTTGCCATTGGCTCCATAGATTGAAGATTAGGATGGCCTAATCTCTTATGCCAAAGCTCCACTTGAGTTAGCTCCTCCCTAGCCAAGTTCACACTTTCACTTGCAACATTAGCATCCAACTTGAAAAGTCTACCTTGCTTAATGCCACTAGCTATGCACTTATCATTTTTCAAGATGGAACAAACTCCATTCTTGAAATGTACATCTAGTCCATTGTCCATTAACTGTCCTACACTAAACAAGTTTCTTGAAATGGTAGGAACACACAAAACATTATCTAGATCTATCCTTTTAGATGTGCCTTAACAAAGAGGTATAGATCCTATGCCATCTATCTTGCATGCTTGATCACTAGCAGTGTATATTGACTTCTTAGAGTCATTACAAGATAGAAGAGTAGAAAAATAATGCTTGTTAAAGGACATGTGGGAACTAGCCCCACTATCTATCCACCATGTGTCTTGACTTGAAGTTGGTGTAGATGCAATCATTAAGGATGTGTTGAATCCATCCTCTTCTTCTTCCTCTTGAGAAATGTTCCCTTGATCTCCTTTGGCTTGTTGATTCTTTTTCAAGTAGCATTCTGAGGCAAAGTGTCATTTCTTTCCACAAAAGAAACACTTTAGTTTTGCCTTGTTCTTCACTTTGCCTTTGGAGGTAGATCCTCCATTGGCCAAAAACAAAATTTGCCAATGATCTTTACAAGATTTATGATTCAATGATCACTCTCTTACTTAGCTCTGATACCATGATGAATTTTATAGTTTTTAAGACAATAATGATTGTACTTTACAATCATAGAGAGTTATTGGTTGCTTAATCAATGAATCTATCAAGTTCTACACATTAGATTATGATCTAGATTCACTGCACTTGGATTTAAGCAAGAGCAATGGATCAACACATCATTTTTTAGTGAGAGCGGCCTCACACGTGTGGAGTACTGTCCACAGTACGGCCTGCACCTAAAACAACAAGTACAATGATACTAGATAGCAATCATACATAAAAATCACAAGACAAATGACTAGAAACCTCACAAAAGTGTAGAGTGCAAAAGTCTCATCAATCTTCTTAGCAAAATGATGATCCTTTTATGGATCAAGTACATCCATGAGTCTGGTACAGTCCAGCAGGCTTTCACACGTGTGAAGAGTGCCACATCACTCAGATCTATCCATGTGATCCATCCTTGATCCTTATCCAATAGTTGACCTTCTAGAATATGACTAAAATCCAAAAAGATAGTCTCCTAGAATATAGGAATATTCCCTACAAAATAGGATCTAAGAAAAATGGTCAACTCTTATCTTCTAGTACTCTATACACACGTGTGAACATCCACTTGCCATGTGGGAGCATTTACTCATGCACATGCAAGGAAAAGCTAATTTGTAGGTGACTAGTCAACTTGACAAAAAGCTAGTCATTTCATGTTCACACTAACTAGAATGATACAAAATCAATTTGGATATATACAAACATGAAAAGTACATCCTTTCACATGTGAGAACAGGCTCCACACGTGTGAAATCAGATCATCAACATATTCTAATGTTTGATCAATATTTGCATGAACCAATGTCAAGTGAGAAGTGACAATTTTCAACAGCTATGCGTAAGGATGGGATTAAAAATTCAATCGGCATGACAACATCTTGACCATAAACCAGTTGAAAAGGTGTTTGATTTGTACTATTTTTGTAAGCGGTTTTGAATGCCCATAATACTGCATACAGTTTGTGTTCCCAATCAGATCGACTCACTTCAACTGTCTTTGTCATAATGGTGTAGAGAATCTTATTGAAAGATTCAGCTTGGCCATTCCCTTTGGGATAGTAGGGAGAACTAAATCTGTGTAGAACAAAAAAATCTTCCAGTAAACACTTTATTGTTTGATTGACAAAGTGTGTACCCCGATCACTGACAATCTCGATCAGACATCGAAATCTGATTATAATATTTATATATAGAAACTTGGCTGTAGATTCGCATCAACCACTTTGACAGCTTTGGCTTCAACCCACTTGGTCATATAATCAGTTGCGACGATAATGTATCGGGCCTGAGATCCTTGCGTGGCAGGATGAATAGGACCAACATAATCCAGTCTCCATTTTTCAAATGGTGCTTGCGATGAAACCGGATGTAAGGGTTCATAATTCTGTCGAGTAGGCCGTCGTGCTCGCTGGCAAACATCACATGTCTGAATAAAATTTTTTGTGTCCTTATGAAGCGTAGGCCACCAACAACCAGATTGTAAAAGTTTGCGAACAGTAATATCTGTAGAGAAGTGTCCTCCACCCATGCCCTCATGTGAAAACGTGATTAAATCTGGTACTTCATGCGGTAAAACACATCTTCATAAAATATTATCTGATCCACGACGGTACAATTGTCCTGCAATTAATTGATAAGGTTGAGTCTTATGAATCAATTGTCTTTTCTGTACTTTTGTCAAGGAGTCATTCGGTTGTCCTAGCATCAGGTACTCAACAATATCTGTCGCCCGCTTAGGTACTGCTTCAACATAGAACAACGTAGCATCTAGCAGTTCATCATCCACTATAGTATTAACTGGTGCAGATTCAATTTGCGAAACGTGATCGGCTAGATAATGTTGCTTTCTCTTTTGAACCACAATCCGAAAGTAAAATTCAGTTAATAATAATAGCCATCTTGCAATATGTCTAGTATTGCACGTCTTGTTTACCAAGTAAAGTAACAGTTGATGATCCGTATAAAATGCAAAGTGCATTTCCATGAGGTAGTGACAAAATTTTTGAACAGAGAAAATCATGGCTAATGCCTCGCGTTCTCTTGTTGAATAATTTTTTTTCTGGATCTATAAGTTATCTGCTTGCAAATCATATAGGATAATCTTTTTTATAGTCACCTGGTTACGTCAAAACTGATCCAATGGCATATTATTGCTGATTTTCATCTCTTATTGATGGAATTGATCCATGTCACACAAGATAGCTTCAATTTGATGTTTGTCAATTGAGATAGACTATAACTCAAATTTGGCCCCTTTGCATGATCAACTTAGAAGAATTTTGAGTTTAGGATAGTTAGATGGCTCACATTTCATGCCTATGACTAAAGCTAGTTAAAATTTAATGTCTAACATGCAATTTTGGTCATTATCGTTCGACAAGTGTTGTGGGTTTCTTTCCTTGCCTAACCTGAATCCAAGATCTAGTCAATCTAGCATCATAGAGACAGAGTTAGTTGTCACGAGGAGGTTCATTCCCATGAGAGCGCTAGTATAGTTCAAATTTCAACATGAACAGAGGACCTAACACTAACATCCATTAACACTACATCCATTAACCCTAAATCCACAACAATGATAAAAACTTACTCTTCTCTCTCTCCTTTTCTCTCTCACAAAAAGCATAAGAAATAGCAATCCCAATAATGATCAAATCCAACAATTAGCAAATACCAAGGAAGCATGAGAAATGGAGGAAAAGAGAGGAAGAGCAAGGACATTCATCAATCCATTTCTAAAGAGAACCAATCTGCTTTTATTGAAATGAGAAAATGAACATCAGGAGCAACTCGAGTTGGTCCCTTTTTATAGTAGAGAGGAGGATCCTGGCCTCTGAATCCTATTGGTCTTGTCTTGCCTCTCTTTTTATTCAAATTTAAAAAAGTGTGGGAACCATCAAAATTGGAGGGAAACCCAACTTTATTCACTAACTTGACATTTAGGCCTGCGACATTAAAAGTCCCGCAAAAAGGCCTAAAGTCCTTTTATTGACTTTCTAATCAATCAAATAACTATGTGATCATTGGGTTGGACTTACACATGCAGGGTGCCAAATCCCTCTCACTTATTAACTAGGGTTAAGGTTGCCTTGGGATCCGCAAACCCTCCAACAGTATCCCCCACCAAAATTGGTGACGAGTTCAGTGCGAACAACAACAAGGGGTGGAAGAGCAGCTGACGAGGTCTGCCTAATGTGACGTCGTGACACGGAAGGCGAGTCAGGAATTACGATCTCGCTACGTGGACGACGACGACTATGAGAGCTTGAGGCCTAATGAGATGATTCTGCCAGTGCTTCTTCGTAATTAGAAAGCACGAAATTCAAGTGGAAGCCATGGATTCTGTTTTATAAGTGAGAAGCGGCTAAGAGGGACAATAAAGAGCCAGCAGTGAACTGCTACTTAGTATTGGCCTTAATAGCTCGCTTGAGCTCACCGAAATAGTCTTGAACCAATTATATGGTTCAAGAGGGGCTTTGACCAACTTAGTGTGGGATTCCACTATCTTGTGAACGATTTGAGATGTGATGCGGTGTTTCCTGAGGTTGCCAACCATCAGGAAATTATTCAATAGCTGGGCAGCTGCGTGGATGGAAGGCTTAGTGATGGCTTCCAAAAGGTAGCCATCATTGGTCCAGTGGAGATCGTTGGTGTGGTCAATAAATGGCTTGATGGCCTGTTTGGCGTGCTTGTGATTGGGTGAGGGTGCGTACCAGATGATATTCCTATAGCTGCAAGTGCGGCCTCAGTGACGCGCACTTTGTGTGTGGCTCCCTGGAAAGTGATATAGAATTTGGATTTCTCTTCCTTCCACGTACTGAAGGCAAGAGTGATGAAATCCATATTGATGCGACCCGAAAAGGCTCTCTCATGAATACCCATTGTAGTGAGCAGAGGCTCCGCAAAGGTCATCCACTGAGTGACCATGCTTGTGCTAGGAAGAATCATGATGTCCGTTGTAGATGGGACATCACGATGGATAGTATAGCGCGGAGACTGGGAAGTATTGGTAGAAGACATGATAATTAGAGAGGAAATATAAAACGAGGAAAAGTGTATCAGAATGCAATGCAGAAATTTTGGAAGGCTTTGGTCACAAGAAAAATTCCCAAAAGCTTCGCTAGCACAAGTGAGGAATGAATCAAATTCAGTCAACTTATAGGTGAATTTGGTGGGTCCATTACACTGAATACTAGTTTGGCTGATCAGTTTTAAACAAAAATTTGCAGGCATGTACAGTACTATAAAAATAGGCTTTAAAAATCTCGGCAAAGGTTTCTAGGGATCTGAACCTATCAGGCGAACGTTTTCCAAGGCTGGCGAAGGATGAACCTTTGCCCAGGAGGGTCCTTCACCCAGGTACTGTCATAAATGCATTTTTTCACAATCTGAACCTATGGACAACCTAATTTTGACATTTTAAGATCATCTAGCAGGTCGGCGAAGGTTCATAATGAGGTTATGATGCTCGGCGAAGGTTCCCAAAATGGCATATCACTGAACATTCGCCTGTCTCAAAAATTGGATTTTCTTTTGTGAGGAACCTTTGCCCACCTCAATTTATATAAATCAAGGGTGGATGTACAGTCTGAGAGCTTAGCGAAGGTTTTTGATACTGTATTGGCCAAATCTGCCCAAATCAGTGATTTTCTAAGTCATTGTTGTGCTTCATTTTCCTTATGCTGATGATTTCCTGACTTTTGCTCATCAGTTTTTCCTTATTTTGTTGTTTTTCTTTTTGTTTATTTGTTTTTTTTAACTGTCTTTTTCTAAAAAACTCAGCAAATTAAATACTGAAAAGAAAAAGTTGAAAAACAAATAAAATTAAAAAATATATTGAGATTAGGCTTGCTGAACTGGCGAAACAGGCTGCCAAAACTTGCGTAATCGGCTGCTCATTTACCGGAGTATCAAATCGTTTCCATCCAAGTGCTCAAGAATTACTGTGCCATAGTTCAGGATTTCCTTCACTTTATACGGGCCTTCCCCGGTAAACTTCAACTTACCCTTGATCAGCTTGGTTTTGTACATCAATACAAGATCTTCTGCTTTCGGATCTTTCTTGTGCAAACGACGATCGTGTCATGCCTTGCGGCGGGCTTTCTCTGCTGCTAAGGCATGAACTGCCATCAATCGGGTTTCACATAATTTGTGCAACGCTTCATGATGGAGTTGTAAGGACATATCATCATTTAATCGTTACGTTGCTGCTATGCATAAAGATGAGATTAGAAATTCAATTGGCATAACAACATCTTGACCATAAACCAGTTGAAAAGGTGTTTGATTTGTACTATTTTTGTAAGCAGTTCTGAATGCCCATAATGCTGCATACAATTTATGTTCCCAATCGAACCGACTTGCTTCAACTGTCTTTGTCATAATGGTGCAGAGAATCTTATTGGAAGATTCAGCTTGGCCATTCCCTCTGGGATAATAGGGAGTACTAAATCTGTGTATAACAAAAAAATCTTCTAGTAAACACTTGATTGTTTGATTAACAAAGTGTGTACCCCGGTCACTGACAATTTCAATCGGACATCCAAATTTGATTATAATATTTTCATATAGAAACTTGGCCGTAGATTTCGCATCAGCCACTTTGACAACTTTGGCTTCAACCCACTTGGTCATATAATCAGTTGCGACAATAATGTATCGGGCATGAGATCCTTGCGCGACAGGATGAATAGGACCAACATAATCCAGTCCCCATTTTTCAAACAGTGCTTGTGATAAAACCGGATGTAAGGGTTCATAATTCTGTCGAGTAGGTCGTCGGCTCGTTGGCAAACATCACATGTCTGAATAAATTTTTTTGTGTCCTTATGAAGCGTAGGCCACCAACAACTTGCAAAAGTTTGCGAACAGTAATATCTGTAGAGAAGTGTCCTCCGCCCATGCCATCATGTGAAAACGTGATTAAATCTGGTACTTCATGCGGTAAAACACATCTTCGTAAAATATTATATTATCCGTGATGGTACAATTGTCCTGCAATTAATTGATAAGGTTGAGCCTTATGAATCAATTGTCTTTTCTGTACTTTTGTCAAAGAGTCATTCGGTTGTCCTAGCATCAGGTACTCAACAATATCTGCCGCCCACTCAGGTACTGCTTCAACATAGAACAACGCAGCATCTGGCAGTTCATCATCCACTTCAGTATTAACTAGTGCGGATTCAATTCACGAAACGTGATCGGCTAGATAATGTTGCTTTCCCTTTCTAACCACAATTTGAAAGTCAAATTTAGTCAATAATAATAACCATCTTGCAATACATCCGGTATTACACGTCTTGTTTACCAAGTAAAGTAACGGTTGATGATCTGTATAAAATGCAAAGTGCGTTCCATGAGGTAGTGACGAAATTTCCGAACAGAAAAAATGATGGCTAGCACTTCACATTCTGTTGTTGAATAATTCTTCTCTGGATCTCTAAGTTGTCTGCTTGCAAATCGTATGGGATAATCCTTCTTATAGTCACCTGGCTGCGTCAAAACTGTTCCAATGGCTTATTTTGAGGCATCCGTATGAACATGAAACTCTAATGTCCAATCTGGAGAACGCAGTATTGGTGCTGAAGATAATGCTTTTTTTAACTTTTCAAAGGCTTCTAACGCCTCTACTGTCCAAATAGGAACAACAGTTAGTTTGTATATAGGTCATGCTAAATCCGCAAAGAAGATAATAAAAACTGGATAGTAGTTCGCATGAGCCATAAACACATAAACTCGTCGAATTGTTGCTGACAGTGGCAATTCCACAATAACTTTGATCTTAGAATAATCGGTGGCAATATCATGTCTTGATATCACATGTCCAAACACAACCCCGTGCGAAACCCATATTTGGCATTTTTTAAGATTCAGAGAAATCTGATATTTGCGGCATCTTTCAAATACTTTCTCCAATCGATCCAGGTGGTATGTATCTGTACTATGGACTCCCAAGTCGTCCAAGTAAATTTCAAGAAATTTCTGCAGATAATCTTTAAAAGCAAATTGCATTACTCTTTGGAATGAACTTGGTGCATTACAGAGTCCAAACGACATTACTTTGTAAGCATAGGTGCCCCATTCTGTTGCAAAAGCAATTTTGTGGCGATCGGCAGGTGCAATATTAACCTGGTTGTAACCACTAAATCCATCCAGGAAACTATAAGCTTCCGCTCCAGCAAGGCGATCCAAAATGCTTTCAGTAAAAGGTAACGAAAAGTGATCCTTCTGTGTCACTTTATTCAATGCTTTGTGTGAAAATTGTCAACATTTCCTAGCTAGTTTGAGGCCTAAATTGGCAATTTTTGTACATAGTTTTGGATCTAACCTTTCACACGTGTGAAAGAGACCTAGATACTTTTATTCTAGTATATATTTCATGTTGAAGAAGTCTCAAACTTCGGGACCTTCTAAATGACACTAAAATCATGTTATTTGGACATATAGGCCAAAATTGGCTATTTTAGGTTACTGGTGTCCTAAAATTGGGTCCTAAGTTCTAGAGAGAGGAGAGAGAGTCATCTCTCTCACCTATATTAGGCTGAAATTCGTGGAGAACAGGTTGGAGAAACCTTTTGTATGCTTCATTGAGATCAATAGATCATTGTCATTGTTTCTTCCTCCATTGAGAGCATTGTTGTGTGTATTGTCTTCAAGCTATTGTGTATGATCTTAGGTGCTTTCCAAAAGTGATAGGCTGATGTATTATGGACTGTATAATGCTATTTTGGGCCGCACTTGATGTTTATGGAAGTTTCCATTTGTGATAAATGCTTTTTGATCAAGTTCTTTGCATTCTAGGTAGCATAGAATGTGTTGCCAATTCCTAGCTTATGTAGTTTGGAGTGCAAGCATTCAAGCCAATGATCTTGGAGTTTAGATCCACTTAGGATCTGTATTTTTCACATGGTATCAGAGCTGGTTGGCTTCTATTTACAGTAAGTATTCCATTTTTGGTGATATTTGGATGTTTGATCAAGTTCTAGCATGATTTTGCATTGCTTTGTTGATCAAATCTTACTAACCTTTGTTTTGTGAGTTGAACTTGTGGATCAAAAGCATATTTCAGGTCTATTGAAGATCAGAGACTGAAAAGAAACTATTTTGGTTCAGATCATAACACCTAATCATTTGTGATTGTGAGGCTTGTGCATATTCAATACTAACAATGTTCTTTTCAATCCTATTGTTGACAATCTCCATTCTTGGATGAACACTCTCCTTAAGTGGATGAAACTTCTCCTTAAGTGGATGACAAATGCTCTTTTGAGTGAGTTGTAATTCTCCTAAAGGCTGAGCAAAGCTCCCATTTGGATGAAAGATTCCCTTTTTTGGGTGAACATATTGTAAGCTCCATTGTGAAGAGCATATTGTAAAGATTGTCATCAATTTTGGCATAAATTTTGGTGTACTTTGTTGAGCATGTAAGTAACTCTCCTTATGTAATTTGATTGGAGCATTTGCTGGAAGGTGTTAACCATTATGCAAGTGTGTTTTCAGGTTCTTAATAGGTTGAGGAACATTCTCATGTGAAGTGATCTTAGATCTACATCTAAACACCAAGATTTGACAAGATAGTGAAGCTAGTCTTGTGATTCACTAAGTGTGCTCATTCATTCACCTCTAAATCTTGTATTTATCACTCTCACATGACAAGACATAAGGAATACTTTACATCCTTATTGACTTATGAGGGAGAAGGTAACATCATCTACACTGCAAATGATGGTCAATGTGACATCAAAGGCATAGGCACTATTCCTATTTCCCTTTCAACAGATAGGAAAGCAAATCTTGAAAATGTTTTGTACATTCCTTCAATCACTAAGAATTTGCTTAGTGTAAGTCAAATGATTGACAAAGGACTTGATGTGGAGTTCATTGGAGATGCATGTTTGATAAGTAAATGTGGATCCTTGATTGCTCAAGGTAGGAGGCATGGTAAACTTTTCAAGCTTGATGCATGTGTGATCTCTAATCATGAAGGATGTATGGCTAGGGAGCAATTGACAAACCAAGAAGTTTGGCACAAGAGGTTGGGCCATCCCAACTTCAAATCTTTGGAGGTAATGGCAAAGAAAGAGCTTGTTCTTGGTCTCCCTAAAAGTCTTGTTGCAAACAATAGTGTTTGTGAACATTGTGCCTTGTCCAAATCTCATAGACTTGCTTATTCTAGATCTACTTCTAGATCTAAAGAAGCTTTTCAACTTGTGCATTCTGATATTCATTCTTCTAGTACAACTAGCAATGGTGGGGCAAAGATGTATGCAACTTTCATTGATGACTTTAGTAGGTATACTTGGATCTATCTTCTTAAAAGTAAGGATGAAGTGTTTGCTGCATTTGTCAAGTTCAAGAATGAAATGGAAAACCAATTCAATACAAAGATCAAATGCTTAAGATCTGATAATGGAGGGGAATACACCTCAAATAGGTTCAAAGACTTTTGTATAGCACATGGGATTAAGAGGGAGATGTCTAGTCCTAGGACTCCACAACAGAATGGAGTGGCCGAGAGGAAGAATAGAACCCTTTGTGAATGTGCCAAGGCAATGAGACTACATGCTAATCTTGCTAAGTCTTTTTGGGGGGAAGCTTTAGCATGTGCTAACTATCTATGTAATAGATGGACAAGTGCTTCCTTGGATGGTAAAACTCCTCATGAGGTTCTTTATGGTAGAAGGCCGAGTGTCAAGCATTGTAGGATCTTTGGATGTACATGTTTTGTCAATATCACACTTGATGATAGAACTAAAGAAGATCCTTCATCAAAGAAGGGTGTGTTTGTTGGCTATAGTGAAGTAAGCAAGGCTTACAAAGTGTACATTCCTTCTACAAAGAAAGTTGTCATAAGTAGGGATGTCATCTTTCATGAAGAGAATGTTTCCAATGTTGTTGATGTTGATGTTGATGTGCCTACTAATCATCATGATGTGCAAGATGTCTTGGATGAAGATGGAGATGCCACTCCAAAGCAAACTTCAAGGAAGACTCAAAGGCAAAGGGCTAAGCCATCAAGGCTAACCTATGATGAAAAAGGAAAGCAAGTGGTGGACAACTCTAACTTTGCTTTTCTTACCTCTTTTGATGAACCAACTTGTGTAGGTGAAGCAATTCAAAAGAAGGAATGGATCCAAGCCATGGATCATGAGCATCAAGCACTCATCAAAAGCAACACATGGAGGTTGGTAAAGCTTCCAAAGGACAAGAAGGCAATTGGTTGTAAGTGGATCTTCAAGATCAAGACAAATCAAGATGGATCAATCAACAAGTACAAGGCAAGGTTGGTGGCAAAGGGGTATGCTCAAGAATATGGTATTGACTATGATGAGACCTTTGCACCCGTGGCAAAGATGGTAACTATTCGAATCCTAATCTCTCTTGCAACTCTTTATGATTGGGATATGTGGCAAATGGATGTTACTAATGCCTTCTTGAATGGTGATCTTGAAGAAGATATTTACATGGAGCAACTCAAGTGGCAATTTCTTCAAGGCAAGGAAGATCTCGTTGAGGTTTGGTTTGAGCTCAAATGGGCTGGTTTTATTAGGTTTGATACTCAACTTCATCTACTCTACTTCATGTTGGATAGAAGTGTAGAAATCTATCTTTTGGTTTATGATGGTGACATTGTTTTCACTAACTATAGTGAAAGGTTGAAATCAAGCAATGATGAGATCTTGTGGGATGTTAATCATGTGTTTGAGAGGGAGTATCTTCAGAGGTTCAGATCTGAAGATGTTTATAAATGCAAAGTCCTTGATGTTTTATTGGAAGATCAAGATGTTGATCTTGAATTGCTTCATCAACACCAAGAGGCAAGTAGCAATTGGAAGCTAGTCAAAAGCATGAAAGGGGAGCCACATGGGCAAAGCATCTTGGATCTGTTTTTACAGGTCCTTGAAGGTTCAAGTAAGGTTCTTGGAGCAGCAAGGAAGTGTCCTTTTATTCTACCTTACTTGTTTAATCTCATGTATGAACATTGTCATGTCAATGTGTTGGAATTGTCAAAATTCAATGAAACTAGTTCCACAGTTTTGCATCTTTTGGATCTTGGAGATGGAATAGTTATCATTGCTGGTTTTTATGATCAAGTACATGCATTCATTCAAATCTCAAAAGATATGGAAGTGGTCAATATGTTTACTTTTGAGCAAAGTTCAAGATCTAGCATCCTAGTGTTGGCAAATTGGCAAATTGTTGACAATGTAGGATCAAGCGTTATATGCAAATCTTGTGGAGATACTTCAAGTATTTCAAGTTCAGGTTTTGCTTATTCAAATGGAACAGAGAACACATCATTTTGGCATTCATTCACTCAAGGGCTTTCGTGGATTGGAGATCTACAAAGGCAAGGTGGTGATGGAGGTTCATTCATGGAGATACATGGTGCATTCACTATGGGCATAGTGGAATGTGGACGAGGCATGCAAACACCTGTTGGTTACTTTCACTTACAACTTGTTTGCTGCTGTTTTACAGAGAACTCAAAGGTGGATACATGGAGGAATCCTTTCATTGTTATTCTATGTTCTTTTACATGTATCTTGTTCACCATTCTATGTAAAATTGATGTAAGAAATAGTGAAGCATCCTATATGGGCACTATTATCTATATCAATTATGTTGTACTTCATATTGTACATATTAGAACACTTGAAAAGAGATCTATCATCATGATGGAGATCATTCTTAGGTTGGAGCAAAGTAGTGTTGTAAAACTAGCAAGTTAAGTTGAAGAGGGAGTGTGAAAATTGTCAACATTTCCTAGCTAGTTTGAGGCCTAAATTGGCAATTTTTGTACATAGTTTTGGATCTAACCTTTCACACGTGTGAAAGAGACCTAGATACTTTTATTCTAGTATATATTTCATGTTGAAGAAGTCTCAAACTTCGGGACCTTCTAAATGACACTAAAATCATGTTATTTGGACATATAGGCCAAAATTGGCTATTTTAGGTTACTGGTGTCCTAAAATTGGGTCCTAAGTTCTAGAGAGAGGAGAGAGAGTCATCTCTCTCACCTATATTAGGCTGAAATTCGTGGAGAACAGGTTGGAGAAACCTTTTGTATGCTTCATTGAGATCAATAGATCATTGTCATTGTTTCTTCCTCCATTGAGAGCATTGTTGTGTGTATTGTCTTCAAGCTATTGTGTATGATCTTAGGTGCTTTCCAAAAGTGATAGGCTGATGTATTATGGACTGTATAATGCTATTTTGGGCCGCACTTGATGTTTATGGAAGTTTCCATTTGTGATAAATGCTTTTTGATCAAGTTCTTTGCATTCTAGGTAGCATAGAATGTGTTGCCAATTCCTAGCTTATGTAGTTTGGAGTGCAAGCATTCAAGCCAATGATCTTGGAGTTTAGATCCACTTAGGATCTGTATTTTTCACACTTTTACAGATTTGCAATTCTTCATTTTTCTTAGGAACAATGACAATCGGTGAAATCCATTCTGTATGCTCGATCTGATAAATGAAATCGACGTCAAGCAATCTCTGAAGTTCTTTCTTTATCAGATCTGCCACGTTAGGATTACAGCGATAGAACTTTGTAACCTTTGGTACTGCATCACGTACTAAAGATATGGTATGTTCAATCACTGATGTCGGAATATCCTTCAAATCTTGATAAGTCCATGCAAAGCAATATTGATACTTAATAAGTAACAAACAAAGTGCTTGATACTGTTCAAGAGTAAGTTGTGATCCCACTTGTACAATCTTTTTTGGTTCTCCTGGTTCAGCAAGATTCATTGGCTGCGTCCTAGCTGGGCCATCGTAAACCTCTCTAGATTTTGGCATGTGTTCTTCAGGTTCACGATGTGCTTTAGGTAACATAATAATCACATCATCCAGTGTATAACGTTTAAAATGCTCTAGCATATCATGCTGGACTACATTTGCTTGTTCTTTTTTGAAAGGACTTGTCTTGGATCTTCGTTTAGCCTTCTTAGTAGGAATTGATCGTGGATGTGATGACTTTCGAGATGATAATTTTTACTTCACAGGTGAAGACATCCTAGACGATGATGTCTTGCTGAAAGTCTGACTTGAAGAATCATTCTTGACTTTTCCTTTGCCTTTATCCAATAAGGGCGACACTTTCTTTGAATTGATCTTTTGAGGGAGATTTTCCCATTTCAGGACCGTATTATAATGTTGCTTAGCTTGTTTCTTCGTTATCGAACCTGTGATCCTGCCTCCCTTCAATATAATTGCTTTGGGCGATTTGATTGTTGGTTCATCAGGAACATTACGCACTCCAAATCTGGTCGAATCCATATGATGTAGAATATGTTCATTTGTAAGTTCTGCATTGCCATCATAAGTTAAGGCATGGCTCACTCGTATGAGATCATCCTCAATTGGATTTATTTCTTCCTGCAGATGGATCATTCACAATTTAGCTTTCTGATAGGAAGATCCCCTTTGCCAGCACTTCTTTGCCCCTCATTGCCTTGGAAAGTATTTTCTCTTTTTGTTGTTGCCACTGCCTGTTATGACCGAACTTGGATTAATCAGATTGAAGGATCCTATCTTTTTATTTGTATTGGAAGTATTTATTATGTAAGGTAGAAAAGTTGGGCTTTTTAAGAAGGCGTTCAATTTGTCAGATATTCTCGGCATCACCAAGATGTGCAAGAAGCTTAGTACTGGAAAGTTCAATGGCAACATCAATCATATGTTGTTTGTTAAAAAGAAAGGTAAGATGGGCTTGACAACATCTCTAGCAGGTTTATGTAGCCAAAGGAAAAAAGCATTAAGTTGATTATGTAGAGAGGCACCAGGAAAACTTGGCAAGGTTGTTCATTATGTACCAGATAGTGTGGTCAAACCAAACAATAGAAGAACTGTTTCTACATTTTTCACCGAATCTGCACTTAAAGAAAGGCCTTTTCCAATTCCAAATTATACCATGGTGTAGGCTTATTCTATTGAAACTAGTTTCAAAGTTATCATAAGAGGTAATAAGTTTGTGAACTTCAATAGCTTTCCTCATGCAACAAATAATACTCTGAACAAAGGGGTCAGGTGGAGGAAGGGGCTCCCCAGAACCAAGAGCAATTGCGTCATGAAACCATCTTGTGGACTACATCATAAAACAGACCTTGTTAGTCATAAAATACAAGTGAAGGTAAAGGTAAGGTACTACCCCAACCAAAAGGTAGTCAGGTTTACATCTTAAAAAGATGCGGATGAAGACTCAACAAAATTTCACCTAGTCCCTCTTGACAAGTCAAGACCAAACCCTTTGAACCCCCTTCAATTCATAGCATAACATGTAAAAATAAAGTTGTATAAAGTCTTACAGTACAGAGTACCATAAAGCAAAGCAAGTTTTAGGACACCTGCCACCATCCCACAAAACAAAACCGCACAAGTTATTTACATGCGGAAGAGAGGTGTCATAGCTGAGCATCAGTTGTTATCCATGTCTAAAACAAGATTCGTTACTTTATCAACAAGAATGCAAATTCAAGTCATGTCCAATCTTCCCTATTATGCAATTTATACTTAGCAATACACTTTGCCCTTTTTACGAATCGTATCAGGGCAAAAACTCAGCATAAGAGTCAAAAGAATGTATTTCTAATTTTTTTTTTTATCGTTTCTCATGTAAGAAGCTAATTTTTCAAATGCACAATTAAAACGAGCCATGACTTTAGCATCAGTGCTAGGTACTAGGGCAAATCCGTGCCATGCTAGCCCCAAGGAACTCACAAGAGGGTAGTCAGGAGTCCAAGAACCTTGCGGCTTGGGCAATTCCATGCGATACAAGCCTACCATAGTCAGACCCAGAAAACAGAAATACAGCCCACCTTCAATTGCCATTTTACATTTTATAACTCCGTGCCTTGTATATATTATGTTTGACTCCACCCTCATATGACTAGAGCAAGAAACGTAAGCTTGTAGAAATCATATATATGTAACCAGTCATTCTTACCATGTCTAGACGTCTATGCTGTGTCGTATTTGCATTTTTTAAAGAACAACGCATCGTATTGGTGTAAAATATATAGCTTCGTACCTGGATATGAGACGACGACATTTCCTGCGAGCTACCCATCTTCCACAACTAAAGCGAGATCTTCCTTATGTACTAATGATTTCAAACTTAAAGAACCAGATTAATGCTTGTGTAGCATTCTTATACTTATCACGTTCCCAAAACAGTAAATGAACCAGTCAAGCGTGAATTATCACAAGAGGTTTAAAGAATTATCACGTCATAATTGTACATTATCTCCTTACTTGGACTCCAACAAACGATAGAAGGCATTTGTTGCAATGGTTATCATAGTGCTTCACAGTTATCATTACTACTTGTGCCTCTTAGAAGCATTATTAGTTATAGACATAAGCAATCGCTTGTAGTGATAGTATTTGTACATAAGTAAACATCCATCACCATTATCATATGCACAACAATTATCATTATCAAAGACCATTAGTGAGGCAGATAGAGCTATTGTAGGGCAGCCAACCGCATTATCTATTCGTAGAATACGTATTCTGCTTTTGAAACATACTCATGCAAGCCAGCGATGGAACAGTATGAGACTGTTCGCAATCAGAGATGATTCAATAGAGTTGAATCTGATTAGGATACCTATGATTTTGCTCCAAATCCGTTTTTGAGGCAACGCTCAAGTGTAAGCAATTCAATCGTATGTTCTGAATCCAGAAAGCTATTCCAAACAACATTATCATACCCTATGTAAGCTTTTTAACATCTACACATCAAGTACGTAAAAACCTTATGTATATGAAAGGTCATTAAGCCTCATGATGTCTCATAACTTTAACTTTCTTTGTAGCTTTCTTCACATGAATACTCTTCTGATATCCTTCATAAGTAGCTATCATCCAAGTTGTGGTAGGTCGCAGTGGGAGATGCACAACCAAACAGAGAGATAGAGCAGGAAAGAGAGAAGGCAACAAGAGTGGGATTTAGGTCTGTGTAATCTTCCCTTACATAGAGAAGTCAGTACACCTAGATGCACTGGGTGTTTGAAAATTCTCACCATTCGATCGTATCCCTATAATATGCACAAATCACAGCCATCCAAAAGAAAACAAGGTTTCCCTCCAACAAGACCATTTAAAAAAAAAACCCTTTCACAAGGGATCCCATTTATTAAGTTTGGCAAGGTGTATTAGGTTCACATCTACACTTTACATGTAAGCAACTATCTCTCATTACACTGATGGACAGAGACATGACTATGGCCACAACGCTAGGTACTAGAGCACCTTCCTGCTATACTCGCCTCCATGGATATCTCGTAGCAGTTTTTTGGGAGTCCAAGCACCGAACAACTTGGGCAAATCCATGCCATTCAAGTGTATCATGGCCGAGCCCTATATGAGTACATGACTTACTTATAATGGCCGGACTTAGGATGCAGGAGAAATTTATTTTACAAAAACCACAAGCTCATGTCCACTTTAACGCACAAAAGATCAGACTTTTCTAGAAGAGATTAGTACCATTATAGGAAGCATTTGCAGTATTATCATGCATATATAAGATTTTTCGTAGAAACAAGTAAGGCTACCAACCGTATTGGTGAAGTTCCATATAGCATCGTACCTGAATGATAGGTGAAGTAATCTCTTGCGAACTAACTGTTTAAACGAATCACCTACATGCTAGAAAATTCAAACCAAAAGTGTTGTATTAAGCATAGAGTACTTCTACCAACCTCGTAGTCTTTACCAATAGCTAATCCATCATCTTCCCGAAGATTATTAACTTAACATTCAACTTTTCAAGTTCCACGCTTCACCCATGCGTAGCAATGGCTAGAAATTTGGTTGATAGAGCAATAGGTGTCTGGGTCCAGTAAGATCGTGTTGTCATCAGTGTAATACTCAAGAGGAGTGTTAATCTTATGCCAGGGGCCAAATCTGATACAAAAAGAGCGCTGGCCAACGACTACACTTCATTCATAAAATGTGATAATTATTGCCAACATCTGGATTGCTGTCCAGCGCCAACCATAGATCAACAGAGGTTGAGAAAATACCTGTAAGAATGCCCACTACTACTCCTTGAGGCAGCGCTTGATTGCAAGAGTATCCAATCACAGTTTTGCAAGCCAATACTTGCTACTACACAACGGTAATCACAACAAGCAGTAAGCATCCATTCCTAATCATAAAGCACAACATACGTTCTCCATAATCAGCGAGCTACCATTCCACAGATCATTCTCACCTTTGTTTGCATTATCATTCCCACGATAGCTTTACCAACAGCACTCACGAGCTTTCTCTTCAATCACAATCACCGTATGGTAGAACACCAGTAGAGCAAGAATGAGGGGGAGAGAGAGAGAGCAAGAAAACATGAGGCAAAGTGAATAGGGTTGTGTGATTTCCCTCTTTATAGAACCAGAGGACACTTAGGTGTACCAAGTGCAAATTGCTGCTCACCATTAGATTAATTGTCCATAATGTGCACAAATACTAGCCATTGAAAGATTCACAACTTTCCCACCATTTTTTTTAAAAAACACTTTTTCTATTATGTGGGTCTTTTATCATAGTAAGGCATTTTTTTGCCCCACTAGTAAATAAGGTTAGTACGCAACATTTACATTCCCCAAAGGCTTGCAAAGCAAATAAAGCGATATATGTATGTAACAAAGTCCATGAGAGAGAGAGAGAGAGAGAGAGAGAGAGAGAGAGAGAGAGAGAGAGAGAGAGAGAGAGAGAGAGAGAGAGAGAGAGAGAGAGAGAGAGTAACAAAATTTCACATAGTCCCTCTTGACAAGTCAAGACCAAACCCTTTGAACCCTTCAATTTATAGCATAACAGGTAAAAAATACAGCTGTATAAAGTATAACAATACAGAGTACCATAAAGCGAAGCAAGTTCTAAGACACCCAACTGTTACTTGCCACCATCCCACACAACAAAACCGCACAAGTTAGTCGCGTGCAAAAGACAAGTGTCATAGCTGAGCATCAGTTGTTATTCATGTCCGAAACAAGATTCACTACTTTATCAGCTAGGTTGCATTAAAAACAAGTACGTCCAATCTTCCCAATCATTTATTTCATAGTTTAGCAATATGTTTTGCCCTTTTAACAAAGTCGTATCAGGGCAGACGCCATACTGATCAGTAAAGGAGCAAAAAGAACGTATTAGGTTCACAAGTGCATTCTATATGTAAGCAGCATTTTTTCACTACACAGATGGACAATGACTTGACGTTGGTCACAGTGCTAGGTACTAGAGCACCTCCGTGCTATACTAGCCCCATGGATTCCCCGTATCACTTTATCCGAGAATCCAAGCACCGAACTACTTGGGCAATTCCATGCCATTCAAGTGTACCATAGTCGAGTCTTGTAAGAGTACGTGACTTAACTTATAAAAATTGGACTTAAGATGCCGAGAAAAAAAATTCCTTCAATAACTCATGCATATGTTAATCAATACGCATGCATGACTATCAGTTATCAGATATATGATCCGAAATCCATTACAAGCAAGATTTATAGTATCATGACCAATGCATGAATAATAATGAGTAAAGTTGCTCACCTTATCGGTGATATTCCATACTGCATCATACGTGAATGTGAGTTGAAGTAATCTTGTGCAAACTATCCATCTTCAACTGCTTACTCAAATCACCTACATGCTAAAAGCATTCAAACCGAAAGTATATGGTTACTTGTAATGTACTTTCAAAGCTTCATAGTGTCATCACCAATAATTGTTTGCTTTTCTGAAAATTAGTGACGTGACTTTTGGGTTGTGTGCATTCCCCATTGCATACAGATTGTCAACGGTCATAACCATTCATCTCAAACTCATATAATCATAGAAAGCATACTTTGTATTGCTAACTTTCCCATACTCACAGATACTATCCTATAGGTTATCATAGGTGGATAACTTCATAGTTACTATCACATCAAGAGAACATTAGCAAAAGCAATACTACGTGAAGGGGTCACAGTCAACCGAGTGTTATGCGAGCATTCTAAACAACCATGTTTATGTTATGGCTTATGATATCTCCTTGAAACCGTTGAAAGGACAACGCTCAAATCGCATTATCATTAGCATAGCTTGATGAAAAATGCATGCAATATGGCTCATACCACGAGCTACAACAAATCGCATTTCATGAACACATTTATGAGTAATATTTCAGCGCTGGCCAACGCTCAAATCCACCTCAGTGAGGGCGCTGACCAGCGGCCATCCATTCCGTATAACGTATGATACTGATCATGAACAATAAGCTTGCTGTCCAGTGCTTATTACAAGCCAAAAGAGTTGATAGCATACTTGAAAATTTGCCCACTTTTGTTCTTCGGAACAACGTTTGATCGTGAGAGTATCCAATGACAATATACAGGTTGATTGTCTGTTATTACACAAAGATATACATTGTAAACCATAAGCATTCATCATAAGGTTTCACTTACACCTTCCCTTATCAGCGAGTTATCATAACTTGAACCAAACTCACCTTTGTGTGCAATATTATAGCACCAATGCTTTTCCACTAGCAATCATGAGCATTCTCTTCGATCACAATCCCAGTATTATTGAGCACCATGAGAGCAAGAAGGAGAGAGAGAGAGAGAGAGAGAGAGAGAGAGAGAGAGAGAGAGAGAGAGAGAGAGAGAGAGAGAGAGAGAGAGAGAGAGAGAGAGAGAGAGAGAGAGAGAGAGAGAGAGAGAGCAGGACAACATGAGGGAAATGGAATAAGGTTGTGTGATTTTTCTCTTTATAGAGCCAGAGGACACTTAGGTGTACTAAGTGCAAATTGTTGCCCACCGTTAGATTAACTATCCATAATGTGCATAGATCTTGGCCATTGAAAGATTCACAATTTTTCCACCATTTTCAAAAAAAAAAAAATCTCTATTATGTGGGGTCTTTTATCATAGCAAGGCATTTTTTTTACGCCCTGACTAGTAAATAGGGTTAGTACGCGACATTTGCATTCTACAGAGGCTTGCGAAGCAAATAGAGTGATATAGGTACGTAACAAAGCCCATGAGAGAGAGAGAGAGAGAGAGAGAGAGAGAGAGAGAGAGAGAGAGAGAGAGAGAGAGAGAGAGAGAGAGAGAGAGAGAGAGAGAGAGAGAGAGAGAGAGAGAGAGAGAGAGAGAGAGAGAGAGAGAGAACCCACCAACCATACCCACAGCTAGCAAAGTCTCTCAGGGGGCAGTTAGCACCCCTGAGATGGAGTGCTAACTACCCACCAAAAGAAATTTAGCATTTTCAGGTAAAGTAAACTTGAGCCCACGGAACAATTCGTGTAGAAACAGGTTGTTTAAAATTTCATACAATCTTTCTCTCGTGAAGCCATTATTTTGAAAAGCAAGAACAATGTTTTTGACCTCATCCATAAAGGTATCCTGTTCGCTACAACAGTACATGGCAGCAATAATTTGAGCGACAATCACTTTATACGAGTTCATAATTGGCCTATTGGCAGTTAAGTGTATATACTGAAAAAACAAAAACGTCTTTTGTCAAAAATTTTCATATGAAACTTTCCTGATAAAGAATCAAAGGTAGTGGTAATATTCAAAAAATTGACCGTGTTATTCGAAGCGTCTTCTTTTTCAGTGAGGTACTCCAAGGGATAGATCCATAAGGCATTATCATCGATACGAGGTTGCTCTTTGTCTAAAAATAGAAGAGCATCTGTGTTGTTTATGAAACAAATATCATCAATATAACGAAAAGTATGCTTCAAGGCACGTAGATAGGAATACCACAGACCTGTTTCCAAGTCCTATTTTCTAATCTTACTATGCAATTGTCAATCAGTATATCATTATACTGGCAAAGAGGTTCTATATCAATCACAGTCCAATTATCAGTCTGATTGGTCACCCATTTCCAGTCAAATTGCTTAAGACTCGATTTCCACTGATAGGCAAGTTTTTTGTTTTTACAAGACTTGAATGCATACCTTATCATTTTTCGTATTATTATTTTTAGCGGACCATTAAGAGGAATATTTTCATAGCATTTTGCAATGTCAGTGGACCACATGGAAGTGATTTTGTTAGGCACATTAAGATAAAATTCAGTGGATGAGTCGCACTACCAGAATAGGTTAGTATCCACATTTAGGATACTCCGGTATGAAGTTGCCTTAAGGCCTGCTCTCTCCATAAGGAGAGGAATCAGTATACCAAGAGCTCCAGAAATAAACGTGGCCACCTTTGAAAAATAGCAGTCATGTGCATTTGTAATCCATCTTAACATGTTTTTGTGTGCTTTGAAAGTACAAAGTAAAAAAGGTCATTCTTCTTTCCGTATTAGAAAATCAGGTATTTTAATAGCAAAAGTATCTTGAATTTTAACCATGGCCATGTCTAGTGTAAATGTTGATGATACTTTGGATGGTGATGGTGAAGAAGAATCTTCAAGTCAAAAGCCAAGGAGGACATCAAGGCAATGGCAAAAACCTTCAAGACTCACATAGGATGAGAATGGAAATCAAGTGAAACTTACTCATTTTGCATTTCTCACATATTTTGGTGAATCTTCTTGTGTGGATGAGGCTATGCAAGTGGATGGTGGTTTTCGTGGAATAGAAGCAACTAATGGATCTAGAAAAGATGTCTTACTCAGTAACTTTGATGGTCAAGTGGAAGATCAACAACACAAAAGAGAAAGTGACAATTTGGGGCTAGTCAAGAGCATCCAAGGGAAGTCAAATGGCAAAGATATTTTGGATCTATTTTTGCAGGTGTTTGAAGACTCAAGGTAAAAGGAGAATCAAGGAAGTGTTTTTCAAAGTTACTTTACTTGTTCTATCTCATGTTTGAGCAATTTCATGTGAATGTGTGCAAATTGTCAAGATATGATGAAACTAGTTACATTGTATTGCATCATTTTGATTTTGGAGTTGTACTAGAATTTTTGGCTATTTTCCATAATGGAAATGAAGCTAAGGGAGGCTCATTATATCACTCATTCATGGATAATTTCTCAAGTCAGAGGAAACTCGGATTGTGTTGTGCTTTGTCTATGACATTAACAAAAAGACTATTGGTTATTCAGCGGCATTCATTAGAAGCTTCATCTAATATAGAGGGAGGTATTGTCCATACATAAAGCCATTTTTTATTTTTTAGAAATTCTAGGGCATCATTTTTACAAAACATAGCATGTTTAGCAACAATGTCCTCTTCTAGATGTTTGTATTCTGGCATAAGTTTCATACGAGTTTAAACCAGCCGGAAGAAAGTTTTGAAGCAATACTATTAATATCGGTGTGTTGTGGGATGATGTGATTTAAACCTTTTTCCAATCATTGTCTTAAAAAGCTACTTTGATAATTGCATAGTCCATAGAGACAACATGACCAAATTTTTTGGAAACAAAGCTTTTAGGTCATAAGACAATAACATTTATGCAAATTGTCTATTTCAAAGTTGCAAAAAACATCAAAGGAAAAATGCCAATCATGCTTGATATTAGGTAACTAAGCCCATTTGAATGTAATATCATAGAAAAAATCATGAATGACACAAAACAACCATAGTAAAATGTGAGTGTAAAATTGCTTCACATGGATAGTCCCAAATACTCTATTATGGTAAAGTAAATGCAAAAAGAACTTTCTCTTATTGTTGCGAGTACCCATCTAAAAGTGACCAGCCGAATTTGCAACTACTTCTCTCTTTTTCATAGCATCAGGATCCTACAACCATGTTAATCCCTATAGAAGTTCAACTTCTTAACCGATAATTCGTCTTTCGAGCTACTACCTTGCCTATCTTTATCTCTGTTTGTTGTAAATTTTCTTCTTTCACCCATGCCTTGACTTGAAATA
Source organism: Diphasiastrum complanatum (assembly GCA_029204225.1). Classification (NCBI taxonomy): domain Eukaryota; kingdom Viridiplantae; phylum Streptophyta; class Lycopodiopsida; order Lycopodiales; family Lycopodiaceae; genus Diphasiastrum; species Diphasiastrum complanatum. The sequence continues at coordinate 7,855 of MU832202.1, read as the reverse complement.
ACTGAAGTTGGGTTGTTTAGATTAAAAAAGCCACTTCTTTTATTAGTGTTTTGGAAATATTTGTCTTGAATTGTTGAGAAGCTTGGTCTTTTAAGGAGACGTTCAATTTTTCTAATAATTTCATCATCACCCATATCAGCTAATAATTTGGCAGTAGGGTTTTTGGAGTAGGTTTATTCAGTTGAAACCAGTCTCAAAGTGTCCTCTAGCTCTTGCCCAAGTTTGCTCAGAGGGACAACGGAAAGGTTCGAACTTATTTATTCAAATGATAGTATCAAAGGCTATTAGAGTTTCGAATTTTTATATAAGGCAAGAAGTATACAAGTTTGTACTTCCTTATTAGTCAAATATGCAAACATGATCCAAAGCTCAACAAGGAGCAAAAAAATTAACAGTGGATAAGCTTCAGAGTTTGACAGATGTACGGGCAGACTTGAACTCAATGGTTTAGCTAGGGACCATAGGAATTTGACAACTCTTGGCCTGGAAGAATTCATATGTGGATTGGTCGCAGACATCACAAACATCCTGATATTGTTTTCTTTTTCTAGGAAAGAGAAAACTTTTCTAATATGCAAGTTGAAAAATCTCTCTTCTTCTTCGAACTTATCAACAAAAATAGGTACACTATAAAGAGCTTCCACAAAAGAGATGATATACTTTTCTTAATAAAGTCAAGATAAATTTTAACCCAAAGTTTCAAAAAGGTCGCATCAGTAAGCTGTGTGAGAGTTTGATGAAGTTGTAAGGAAGAAAATGATTTTTTTCTATCAAGAACCCTCGCAAACATCAATAACTCTTGCACCACTAGGAAAGAACGAGCAAGATTCAACCAAAGTCTGATTGTTCCACGATGCAACAGACCCCCAAACCATTGCCAAATCCGGTTACAACAATACTTCACAGGCCAAATCCAGTTATAACAATACTTCAAAGGCCAAATCCAAGGAATCCAAGCCCAAAAAGGCCAATTGTACAACAAGAACTAACACCTACAACATCTGCACCTTGTCCTCAATTGGTAAGATTGACTGTTGAGGAAAGTCTTCAAGTCCAACCGTACCATGAATACTTGGATAGACAAAGCAAAGGACCTTTAGATTAGAAGTTTAGTTGTTTTTGGCGTGATTCGACATAGGGAGGTATCTTAAGGTATAGAAGAATCCATGAGAGAGAGAGAGAGAGAGAGAGAGAGAGAGAGAGAGAGAGAGAGAGAGAGAGAGAGAGAGAGAGAGAGAGAGAGAGAGAGAGAGAGAGAGAGAGAGAGAGATATTCTTTGGGACTGAATGTTAGTGTCTGTTAGTGTCTTTTATGAGTTGATAACAATTGAGTAAAATTTTGTTTAGATAAGCTTAAACTTAAATTTTGTTTGAGTAAACTGGTGGTGCATGTTGTGGAGATGTATGCTTCAATATAGACCTACCAACATTAGGATTGAAGTAGACCATCTTTTTATTATCATTTTGCTCATTATTTGACTGATATATTTGACTAGTTTCAAATCACAATATAATCGAGGATGTTGGCTTTTTTTTTTTTTTTTTTTGTTCTTTTCGATTTATGCATATTATTTATTGGTATTGACGAATGTGGTGCTACCGATTAGTGTTTGTGATGTATTGTTGTTTCCATGATATACGAGCATCATGATTCCATTCACTAAGCTAACAACAATTGTCAACCCCTTGAAACAAAACATCGTATCTGAGATTTTTTATGGAAACTCAATGCAGCTAGACACTTGAGACCAATACGTGTTGGGCTACAATGCAAGCAAGGCAATACAATACAAAGCAAAGAAAGCAAACATTCCCTCCAACTCTCTCTCTCTCTCTCTCTCTCTCTCTCTCTCTCTCTCTCTCTCTCTCTCTCTCTCTCTCTCTCTCTCTCTCTCTCTCTCTCTCTCTCTCTCTCTCTCTCTCTCTCTCTCTCTCTCTCTCTCTCTCTCTCTCTACTCTTATTGTTTCAAGTTTATATCCTTATGGCTTCAATTGGGCCCTAAAAGGGAATTCTTGCGAAAATCATAAGTACAACAATGTGAGGGGTGATTGAAGAGCAGAGTTAGCATCCATTTCCAATCCTTAACCAAATTCTTACTTCCATTTGGTTTCAAAAGTTCTTCCATGATCATTTCCACATTTATTCATTTGATCAGCTTATCTATATGGTATGCACTCCATTTGCAGTTTTTGTAGTGTTACATGAGTTGTTTTACTCACCACTCTTTCCAAATCATGCAGAAACATTTTTTTCCATATGCAGGTAAGAACAAGAAATCGTTAAAAACAGAGAGAGAGTACAACCAAATAGTCTCTCTCTCTCTCTCTCTCTCTCTCTCTCTCTCTCTCTCTCTCTCTCTCTCTCTCTCTCTCTCTCTCTCTCTCTCTCTCTCTCTCTCTCTCTCTCTCTCTCTCTCTCTCGCTCTCTCTCTCTCTCTCTCTCATGGATGCTCCTTTGTTCAGTTTCACCCTACTGCATTAACAGAAAAGTGGACAAATACTAACATACCGCTCAACCCTTGCATATGATAAAGCTCCATTCTTAATTAAGAGGGTTTCCCACAAAAATTTAAAATGGTTTGGTTTGTTTAAAATAAATTGCAGGGAAATGAAATTTCTCACTTCCACTCACTCCTTCCAGGTTACTACCTTACTGGACACTATAAGTGCATGCTCTCTTCAACCCTTTTGCTCTACAACACCGGTGAAGAAGTTTTGCTCCTCTGTCACTCACTGGAAACGCGCCCGACCTGCCTACGGATCAAAGATTTGATAAGTTACGGTATGTATCTTCTTCTCTTTTACACTTCTCTCATAATTGTTCTACTCTCTTGCTAAGGATACTCTGATTACCTTCTACTTCTCGATGCTATTCATCACTCCAAGTTGCAAAGAGGATGTGATAGGTTAAGAATACATTGAGGTCTAGCGATGGACAACAATGATACTCGTTGATGATTGAAACCATCCATTCTGCCTCAATAGGCAGCGATGGATAGTTTTGTTTATGTGATAATCCTCTGATATTGCAAGTGATAACAATGATATAGTAACCATTTTTTTTGAGCAAGAACTTGCTCTATACTACTTAGAAGACAAAAATGGAGTGTGAAAGATTTCAGATCCTTAAGATCCAATCTACTTGAATGATCTTTGGTTAGAAAGAGAAATACGCTACCAATCTCACCAATGTAGAAAAATCAGCATCTACACACAATTTGAGATGCAAACACTAATAGAACTTGATCAAAATTGAATGAAATGATTATGTACTATTGCTGTCCGTACAAAACCAGCAAGCTACTGTATTTCACATGTGTGGATCCAAAAATAGCAAATATAGATCATTCTACACATAGAATTGCAACCAATCACCAAGATAGTGCACCAATGGATAGTAGAACCCAAGAGAACCATGTATAAACATGAAATGAGATAGAGAAGAGAGAAGATGACTCTCTCCATGAGTTACATCCTTTTATAGCAGGTCCAAACCCTATTTGGCTACTTGGCTTTCCCACCAAAATGCTAACCCTACCAATTTTGGGTCTAGATTCAATGTACCCAACTTATTCAAATTGAATCTACTCAAACTCGCATTCTATCTTTCCCACACTTTCAAAAAGTGTTTATTCAAATGAAATTTATACTAATGAACTTTGAAAAGTCAACCTCTAAGTCTAAAACAAGTTTTGGCCTCAATATGCCAAATATGGAAATATTGCAAAATGTGATGAAACTAGTTAAATCTTTCACACTCCCTCTTCAACTAGTTTTAGCATAGACTTTGATAATACTCCAAGTGAAGTCCTATGCTTCATGAACAAGTCTTTTCCCAATGCTTTGGTGAAGATATCAGCTACACATTCCCTTGAAGACACATGTTGAAGCTCCACCTCCTTTGCAATGACTCGCTCCCTCACAAAATGATATTGTATCTCAATATGCTTGCTCCTAGCATAGTTTTTGACAATAGAACTTTGATCCATCATAAGAATGATCTTCTTCCTAGGAATAGACCTCCTTTCAATGATCATGTAATGCTCGAAATAGAAACAACCATAATTGATATAGAGAATAGTGTCCACTTGGGATGCTTCACTATTTCTTACATCAATTTTACATGTAAAAATGTGACTAGAACATGAAGAATCAAATAGAATGTAAATGAGATGATCCCACCATGCTTCCAACTCTGAACTCTCTAGAAAAATACAGAAAACAAACAATAAATGTGAGTGATCAACTTTTTCTTGCATGTCTCCTCCTCCTTTGTCCTTCGTTGCCATGTATCCACCATGATACTCCATGAATGAGCCTCCATCTTCATCTTGCCTCAAGATACCATCATACCTTGATGACTTGACCATGAATGAGTGACATAATGAACCTTAAATAGCTTTATTTCCATCAGCAAAACCAGCCAAGAATGCTAGTACAAATCCAACATCAAAACAATGCTCACCAATGTAGCTAGTTTTACCATATCTTGACAATTTGCACACATCCACATGAAATTGCTCAAACATGAGATAGAACAAGTAAAGTAAACTTGAACAACACTTACTCGCTGCTCCTTTGACCTTACTTGAGTCTTCAATATGCTGTAAAAACAGATCCATAACACCTTTGCCAATTACCTCTCCTTTGATGCTCTTGACTAGCTCCAAATTGCCACCTTCCCTTTTGACTAGTTGAAGCGCTTTGAGATCAACTTCTTGATCTTCAACTTGATCATCAAAGTCATTGAACAAACTTTGTTTTCCAGATCCAATACTTGATTTTACAGCAAGATAACATCCATCCACTTGCATAGCTCCATGTACACAAGAAGATCTTCCAAAAGATGTTCCACTCTTCATAAGAGATCGATACTCAAGATCCATTGCTTGGATCCACTCCTCTTCTTTCCTTGCTTGATCTACACTTGTAGGCTCATCCAAAGAGGTTAGGAAAGCAACATAATTTCCAGAAACTGCTTGCTTACCCTTTTGATCATATGTAAGACTTGAAGGTACTTGTCTTTCTCTTGATGTTCTCCTTGGCTTTTGACTTGATGAAGGTCCATCATCACCACCATCCAAAGTAAGATCCTTCTCATCAACATCAAGAATGTTAGATCCATCCACTTTACCATCAATCATGCTTGAAGACACCTTTGAAATATTTCCCTCATCAAAAATGACATCTCTACCACCAATCACTTTGTTAGTAGAAGGAATGTAAACCTTGTAGGCTTTACTCACCTCACTATATCCAATAAAAATTCCTCTTCTTGAAGATGGATCCTCCTTGGTCCTATCATCAAGAGTGATGTTGACATAGCATGTGCATCCAAAGGTTCTTAGAAAGTTGACAGTCGGCCTCCTCTTGAATAGCATCTCAAAAGGTGTCCTTCCATCCAAAATAGCACTCGGCCACCTATTGCACAAGAAATTGGCACACAACAAAGCTTGATCCCAACATGGTTTGTCAAGATTAGCACTTAACCTCATAGCTTTAGCACTTTCACATAAAGTCCTATTCTTCCTTTCAGCCACTCCATTTTGTTGTGTGGTCCTTGATGTTGTATACTCCCTCTTGATCCCATGCTCATCACAAAAGGCCTTGAACTTGTTAGATATGTACTCACCACCATTGTCACCTCTCAAGCACTTGATCTTTGTGGAAATTGGTTCTCCCTTGCATTCTTGAACTTGACAAAGACATCATACAATTCATCCTTGCTCTTTAGTAGATAGATCTAACAAAATCTACTAAAATCATCAATGAATGTTACATACATCTTAGCTCCACTATTGCTAATTGTAGTAAATCCATGAATATCCGAATGTACAAGTTGAAAAGGCTTTGTAGATCTAGAAATAGATCTAGTATAAGGTAGTCTATGTGACTTAGACAAAGCACAAGACTCACAAACATGCTTGTCATTACTTAAGGAACTTGGAAGACCAATCACAACCTTCTTCCTTGCCATTACCTCCAATGACTTGAAGTTGAGGTGTCCCATCCTTTTGTGCCAAACCTCTTGAATAGAAATTTGCTCCCTTGCAACACATCCAACTTGGTTAGCAATAACACAGGCATCAAGTTTGAACAACTTCCCTTGCCTTTTGCCTTTTTCAATCAAGACATCCTTCCTTTTGATCAAACAAGCATCTCCATCAAACTCCACCTTGAGGCCCTTACTTAGCATTTGACTCACACTAAGCAAATTCTTGGTAATAGATGGAATAAACAAGACATCCTCCAAATGAACATTCCTATTTGTAGAGAGAGAAATAGGAATTGTGCCAATCCCTTTGATTGCACACTCACCATCATTGGCCGTGTAGATCACCCTCTTGTCATCTCCATATGCCAACAAAGAAGTGAAGTACTCTTTGTGAAAGGTCATGTGTGAACTTGCTCCACTATCAATCCACCAAGGATCTAGATCTCCATCATTAGCAAGCATACATGAAGACATCACAAAAGCATCATCATTTGCATCTTGAACATCCAAACCATCCTCATCAAGAGTAAGATTACCTTGCTTGTCTCCTTGATCTCTCTTCTTCTTGTAGCACTCACTTGAAAAGTGTCCTTTGATGCCACAATAGAGGCACTTGAGCTTTGATCTATCCTTCTTTTTGCCACTTGAAGAAGCATCCACTTGATCTTGCCATTTAGACCACTTGCTTTTGGTTTTGCCCTTGAATTTGCCCTTTGTGAACATAGCATCCTCTTGAAGTGTCGATGTAGATCCACCTCTTGCTTGAAGCCTATATTCCTCATTGATCAAGATCTCTTGAAGATTCATCAAATTTGGCAAAGTCTTTTGAATAGCAATACTTTGAACAATATCAGCATGAGCATCCAACAAGCCATTAAGAATCACTTGAATATGCTCTCCTTCCTTAATGCTTTCATCTATGCAAGCTAGCTCATCATTCAATGCTTTCATTCTCAAAACATAAGTACTTGGACTTTCTTCATTCTTTTGCAAACAAGAAAAGATTTGTCTTCTTAGAGTCAACAGTCTAGAAGTAGACTTGGATTCATAAAGCTTCTTCAATGAATTCCAAGCTTCCAAAGATGATGTGCACTTACCAACTTCCTTGAGAAGTTCATTGGTAACATTCATCTTTATCATGTGTAGAGACTTCTTGGCCCTCTTGTCATACCTCAATTGATCTTGTTGTGTTGCTGGTCTCTCCTCCAAGCCTACACCAATATCCAAGACATCATTCATCTCAAGAAGTGACTCCATCCTCACTTTCCACAATGAATAGTTACTTGAGGTAAGCCTATCATTGGCTTCCAACATGACTCCAATTGAGGTTGCCATGTAGCAATGACCTGATCTTCTCTTTCAACCTGCTTCAATGCACAAAGCACTCCTTTGAACAACAACAAATGCTGTCAAAAGCAATCACCAAGATTTGAAACTATCTCACAAATTCTCTTCTAGCACTCATGGAATCTTGATCAACATATGATCTATCCTCAATCCAATGACTTTTTTCACTTCCTAAGATTGAAACACACTCAAATGAAGTCCAGCAACCTCACTATCTAGAGATCCAATCAAAATTAGGGTTTTGACAAAATCACAAAAAATTGACTATTTCAAACCTACATGCAAATGTTAAAATTTGATATGCAATCTATAAGCCACCACTTAGGCTGAACCAATGATCAAAAAATCGGCCTAATCCAGTACGTGAATTCAAAAATCAGAATTGAATAAGTATATTGACCTATTTAGTGTTTTGATCTACAAAAGATCCAATCTACAAAAGCAAAAAATCCGATTTTGGTGTAGAATCGTCTCTAGCATTGCTCTAGACTTGATATCTTCACCTAATCATTGA